>JBBPDJ010034861.1:0-16285 GCA_037974625.1 Cucumis cinereus | reverse complement strand
CAACATCAATCATTTGTTTCACACTTCCAACATCGTTCTCTTCATACATGTGGGTGTCAAACTTAGAAGATTCTCCATAATATGATGAATTAGGTAGTTCTTCACCATGCCAAATCCAAATCTTATAGCTTTCATCAATTCCATTCATGTATAAGTGATCTCTAATGCCAGTGCGACTTTGTTTTTCACAATTCCCACATCTCAAACAAGGACAACGAATAAAAGTCTCATTTGTATTTGAAAATCCAAACTTGATGAAGTGTTCTACACCCAATTCATAATCTTTGGATAACCTACTCTTGTGCATCTATGATTTATCCATAACTGTAAATCTAGTAAGAACACGTAATGAGAAAAAGTTGAAAATTTGAGTCACATTAGAGTAAGGAGATGACAATTAAAGAAGATTAATTGATTCCCTTGACTTAAAATCCCTTAGCTTCATACAAAAGATTAATATATGTATAGTACATCTTCATGGTTCTTTTCTATAATTTATATATGTATAGTAGAGCTTCATGCCCTTGTCTAATAAACGGTAATTAAAAGGAGTCAAGTGTCTCAAACATGGAACTTATGAGCTTCTATCGTTCCAAATCTAAAATGAAAATTCTATCCTTATCTAGTTGAGCATCAAATGTGAACAAGAGCAACACAACAACAATAGATACCCAATAATAAAGGGAGAGAACGAAATGTGGAAGAAGTACAAATAAATGATCGAAGTCAGTAAGACAATAATTCACTTAACAAAAATTACCACGCTGTCAAAGTTTAATCACCAAATTAAAACATTTCATGGTGAACCAGAGATCAAAATAGACCATAGATCACTTAGAACAACTTTCTTAATTTCAATAATTGAAAATTTTCTTAAATCAACTATGAATCAGTTGACACCCAACTCAATGTTCAACAAACACCGAAGTACTATCATTTCAATATACCTTTCAAACAATACGACCAACAATTACAATTCATAACAAAACTCTTGCATTTCAAAATCAAACTTTAGTTAGAATTTAAACTAATTTAAATATGCTAACATCAACTTTCATGAAATATACAGAGATAGTCCAATACACATCTATCTATATTCAAAAGACAGATCTTCGTTCTCATTTTCTCAACTATATAATACATAGTTCACTGCATCTATTTATATTCAAACTCCTTATGTTTTTTTTATTATTCTAATTCAATATGCAATGTAATGGAAAGTATGAATATTAGGTAAAGCAAGATTTGAGCCCATGAAAAGTTAGGTTGGGCCGATATTTCCCAATGGACCGGCCCATTTATTTATGGGTTGGCTAATTACGAAGGCCTCACCAGCTACATGGTAGCTTCTGTTAGTTGGAGCCTCTCCCTGGAGGGGATCCTTTTTTTGTCATATTAATATTGATACCGATTTAATGATACTCCCAAAATCTGATTCTATCCCCTTTCCCGCACAAACTTGTACATTCCTAGAATTACATAAGTTATTTTTTTTCATATCAATATTGATACCGATTTAATAAGAAACAACAATCTGTTGTTCTAACATAAAACTTTTAATTGTTCAGCTGGTTGCTAGATTAACCAAGGACATAGTTGAAACATACAGAAAATGCAATCCAGAGTTCAAATATTCAGAAGAGTTAAATCTGAAGAGATTTTTGACGAGCCCATCAATTGGAGTCCTCAACGATGGCTATGATAATGTGAACTCAGATCCTTATTTCACACTCTTTCATTGAGCTCTGTTTAGTGCATGTTTCTACTATGCATTTGCAGGGACTGTGTCAAACTAATGTAATATGCAATGTAATGTACAATGGCACTGAATGTTAAATTCTCTAAAAACAGTAAAATAACTATAGTATTTAACTCGTGCATCTAATTAATTCATATCATCAACTTTATTAATTCAGCTCGATTGATTATGAATCAAAAGTTTATACGATCACATATGCCTTCGGATATTATTTAGCACAAAATCAAAGAAATCAATCATTAATATGATCGGTGAAAGACGGAAGATTTAGAACTTATTACTCTAGAGAGGATATTACACATATGAATTACATCTCATTTAAAAGAAAACAATAATAATAAAGTAAACAATGATAATAACATAGTAGAGCTTCATACGAATTGAATTTTGCAAATTATATAAATCATATGTACTGTACAACATTGGTAGGATTCAAAATAAAAACAATATTAGAATAGCATAATAGAAATGTGAATCAAATGCATTTTTAGACTTCAAATTTATATTTGACTATAATTAATTTTTAGAAATTGATTATACGACAAAGAAATAGTAAGAATGATGTTCATAAACAATAAAAGAGCTTGAAGATCTATGAGGACAACATTCATATGTGAAATACAAGGTCACACTAGAACATTACTACCAGGATGACGCCAAGAGTTCCAAAAGTATAACAGAAATGTGAATCAAATGGTACTAACCTAAGCATGGAAGTCGTGAAATGCTAATGAAATGCATAAACCATTGATAAACCAATGAAATGCATAGATCCAAATGAAAGCTTGGAACTCAAATCCAACCACTACTGTCATGCAAAAACTCAAACAAAATTAAAGTTTGACATTCTCCTTCCCAACGTTCCCAACCTAACAAGGCAACTATGGTAGCCTAGGACTGTACCAGCCATGAGGTAACTTAGATGAGAAGACTAATTACATACTGTAAAATACTAATACTAATTACATTTTCAATGGTAGCCTAGCCTAGAAAATTTTTTCTCAGCCTGTTTAATCATATCTATAACAGATTCCCAAAAGCTCCTCCTGGACTATTTGTGCCTTCCCTTGGGGAACCCTCCTACACAATTTGCCACCAAGAGTTTCTATGCATATTTCTCCCTTTCTCTACGGATGGTTCTTGTTTAAAAGTCTTGGATAAATTGATAGTTTGAATTTGAACCAATGCTTGTTGGATCCTATAAAAAAGAACCAATTTTTGTTGAAAAGTATTGAAGAGAGAAAACCAATTTCAAGAATACCACTCTTGCTGGAGGAGAAAATAATGTCATCATGAACATATTGGCACTAAATAGGAACATCAATTTGTTGCTACCCCATCTTGAAGCCAACACGTAGAGTCAGGCATATTTAAGTGCCTTTTGTTGGGTTCACTATCTTAAACTTTTTAATATTTATCCTCTTTGTATAACTAGCAGGAGTTGGGAGCTTTTATCTATACGTATATGTTTTTTGTACTTCCCATGTCAGATGAGTTCCTCCCCAATTAGTATTTGTGAGGTCTGTTTCATTTATTGAAAAAAAAAAGGAAAAGAAACAAAAAGAAAGAACTGTTTTTTGAATTGCAGCTTGTATCATTATCATGTGTCTGCTTTATAGAAAAAAATTGTAATGATTCGACTGAATGAATCTTTGCTAGAAGCAAACAAGAAATTAAATCATGAAAAGGAAAGCTTCCTAAGAAACAAAGATTTGGCAAATGGTCAGATAAGAGCATTAACAAAGTCTTTAGAAACTATGCAGAAGGAAATTAAAGACAAAGAAAGCCTGGTATATTTCCCTCAATACACTTTGGAGATACTGCATATTTTTTCTCCTAATTCATAAAATGATATGCACTTATATTTAGGTACAAGATTTAAAGAAATCCTTGGAGCACTAGAGAAAGGAACTCAATGATTGTAGAGCTGAAATCACTACACTAAAAATGCACATTGAGGGTTCTCATTCTAATTTGTACTCAGTTACTAATAACGTGAATCTTGGGCAACTGCAGTCCTCTGAAACATACAAGGAGGAAATAAAATCACTGCATGAAATTGAGACTTTAAAAGCAAAATATGTGAAGTCGTCTGCTTTCCTCTTTTTCCGTCTTATCAGCAGGGATTGAGTGAGAATGTCATGAGGTTTTATTTGTTTGCTTCTTGAATCCTTCTTTGGGATTTTAAGTATGGGAGTTCATTGGAGTGGCCAACTTGCCCTAATTCATACGGAACATCGAGGTTTGTTTCTCTCGGGAAGACACTAGGATTCCTTTCAAAATTAAAGTTTGGCATTCAATAATTCAGCCTGTGTTTGGGAAGAATCCTTCAGTCTACTGCACTCTAATTTATGGAAAATTAGAAAACACAAATCAAATTTGAAAGGAAAAAAAAATCAACAGCAATGGCTACAACAACCCGCAACCACCACCGCAAACATCCAACCAGCCGTGACAGATCCAACCACTACTGAATTGAGTTTTGCACTTTAATTATAAACATCAAAGCCCATGAAAAATCACAAATCAGAAAGGAAATATCACAAATCATAAATCCAGTAAAGAACAAGGCAAAAAGAGCATTGAATACGATATTGACAAAACAAACATGGATGAGAAACAAAAAAATGATTCAGCCAACAGATCAAGGAGCGGCAGAAGAGAAGGAAGAGAGAAATACCTGATGGATGGAAGAAAATAAATCTAGCGAAGACACACTAGAAGCGAACCAAATTATGTGTTGAAGGTGAAGACGATAAGACACGAGAAGACGATGAAAACGATGAAGCAAATTAGGGCAAATTAGCGAAATGTGCGCGATGAAGATGATGAGACACGAGCCAGAGAGATAAGGGAAAACTTATTTTGTGTTGAAGACACACACGGCCGAACAATATTTAGCAGACGCGTGTAAATGGGGGAACTTTTTATTAATTCATTTTTTCTTCAAGTAAAATGAAATAATACTTGACAGGTAAAATTTGTCAAGTATGTTAAAATAATTCAAAAAATTTCTTCATTTTTAAACTTCCTATTTATTCTTGACGCTTTTTAACATTACTTGACGGTTTTATAAAAACCGTCAAGTAATGTAAAATAAAAGGTGTCAAGTAAACTCAATTTTGTAGTAGTGGCCATTCACGTTATATATATAAATTATGCCTATCTTGAAAGAAAAAGAATATCCTCAACAACCTCTAACAAAACCAAGATCTTTAAGCATGTCAGATAAACTAAAACAGTTCACAAGAATCTTAACCACTTTACAACTAAGTTCATGAAGAGAGAGAATAAATAAATAAATACAGTTAAGAAATATTCACATCACTGAGAATCGAAAAGAAATATGTCAAGCCAATAATATTATAACAATCTCCCCCTTAGGCTGACATGATTTCTTTTCGTCACCCACCATCCACTCATAACTATCTCTCAGGTCAGCTTACACAAACAACAACCAGAAGATAGAAACACAGCTAAGCACACAACCATCCATTACAAAAAAAAAAAAAAAAAATAGAAGATAGATGTTATTTCTAGGATATCAATCAAAACCACCACCAAGGCATACACACTTCCACAAAAGAAGATAGATGTTCCAAAAACAAAACACACACATTTCTCCCCTTTGAGTGAGAGAAGACATTATGACGAAGCACGCGGGGTAGAAGGCTCCTCAGGAGAGAGATCAACAAGAACTAATCCTTGCAAAGTAGCAAACAAAACATCAACCATCTCATTCTGCAACTTTCAGTCGCATCAGTTTTTTGGACTCTACTGTCTTGCTACCCACTTTGTCAGTCAAGGTACTAACAAGATAGGCAATACTAACATCATCCTCAGAGAATAATGATCCACTGTCAACATGTATAGTATTTGAAAAAAAAAACACGATCTTAGTTGAAAACCCTGTCTGGTGTTTCAAAGCTCTTGAATTGTAGAAAACGAATTAGAAGCTGAAATTTTGAAGAAATTGTTGAATTCGAGTAAAGGTGCTTTTGAGTTATATTTTGATCAATCCAATGAATTTCTATGCTCCAAATTCTCACGGGATGTCCACATCGCCCATGAGTACTCATCTGGGCATTCCAGCATGGTAATGTGCGTGAGGTTTCGTCCACTAAATATGCTAATGACACCCTTGAAGCCCAAAGTGTCAACTACCATTTGTTATTTCATATTGACCCAGTTTTGAGTTATTTGAAGACAAGCAACGATAAGAGAAGTCTAGAAACCAAGGGATATAAGTCGTATTTGTGAGTGACAAATGAATTAAAATTTTTATTTCAAGCATGAAATTTCAAATAGAATTCTTAAAGCAAATTTTGAGAAACTAAGCATGATTGTTATTGAATTCTTTAACTATCTCCAAATATGAGATTTGATGCATATTTTAGTAAGTATGAGACAAGTTTGAGAAAAGTTAAGCATTGAGTTCATGACAAGGTTTAAGATTTAAGACAAGTATTTAAGCAAAGCATGTTTGAAAGTTTCTATTATGCATGAGAATTTCATTAAAAGCATGACTAAGTTATTTGAGCCTGAGGCTAGTATATTATATGTGCACACAAAAGTATTTTGTTGTTGGTGTTGAGTTTACTCCACGACAACAATGCTGTCGGAGTGTCAGACATGCCCCACTACGACAAAGATGTTGGGAGTACCAGATGTGCCTTACTACAAAGTAAATAAGAGATGAGTAAAGATAAGTCATGCAAGTTGTTTTAAATGTGTATTGCTTTGCTAATATTTCTCACTATATTGTTTCCATTGTATGTTTATTTAAGTTAGTCACTCACTGAGCTTTAGCTCACCCTTTCAAAATATTTTTCAGTTTTCAGGTAGAGATCGTGATCTCAAAGCCTAACCTACTATTTTAGTCTGCTGTCTAGTCTTAGAATTTATTGTATGTCGTGAACTCTGAACATGCATTTTGGTCTGTAATTTAGTAACATGTGAAGGTTGAGACATCAGCTAGATGTATGCAGAGTTATGTATATATCGTCTTAAGTTCTTCATTTCAATAAGTTAAATTGTTATAGGCAAGGTGATTGTGTTCTGTTGTATATATAATGATTATATATGTTTTCTTGAGATATTTTGATGAGTTAGAAATAGTAGTCAGATAAGCTGTCAGTGAGTTTCGTTAAGATAGGAATGATGCTTGCTGACTTCATGCCATCTCTTAAACTTAGGGAGGAGAGTCTGGGGGTGGGTGTGACATTCTTGGGAGGGGAAGAGGTGTTAGGTGGCAGTTTCAAATATGTCTCCTCAATTAGAGTTCCATTGAGAAAAATATTTTTAACATCCATAAGAGGCTACTTGTTAGCGGCTACACCAACCAAAAGACTTTGAATAGAGATCATTCTTGCAACTGAAACAAACATTTTCTAGTAATCAATACCATATTCTTTAGAATAACCTTTGGCCATCAGTCAAGCCTTATAACGATCAATAGATCCATCAAAGTGTGTTTGATTTTGTAGATCCATTTACAATCGATAGGTTTCTTGCCCGGGGGTAGATCAACATTATCCCATTATGAGTTTTTTTCTAAAGCTTGAAATTCCTCATTCATTGCTTACTACCACAAGGGGTTAGCGTAGATCTCATAATAAGATGAAGGTTCAACTAAAGACATGATGCTGGAAAAACAGTGATAGTTTTTAAATGATGGTGAGTTTCTCTTATCCGGGTGAAGTGGCGAACAAGTGCAGATTTCACATTAAAGGCAAGGTTAGGCAAAGAATCACATTCAGAAAATAGATCAATAGAAGGGTTGGTGAAGAATGGGTGAGGGCTAGCCAGGTAGGTTAGAAACGAAGAAGGCTTAAAGAACATACAATGTTTCCAAAACGTGAAATGATAAGAGATACGTAACCATTTAGAGATGGGATCTGAACAACGAAAAAATTTATGTTCATTATCATAACCCAGAAAAAAATATAAATGAACATTTGGTTCAACTTATATTCATAAGGACACAACTGAACAAACACAGACACACCTAAACACTTTAAGATGAGAATATAAGGGGAAAGTACCACATAAGCATTTAAAGGGAGAGAAGTTGTAGAGAATGGAAGAAAGAAGGTGATTGATGACATAAACAAATGTGAGAGTAGCTTCACCCCAAAATTTCTCAAGGCAAGAAACAAAGAGGAGTTGAGCACGGAGAGAATCCAGAATATGACGATGTTTTTGTTGTGCTCGACCATTGTGTTGAGAGGTTGAGGACAAGAATGTTGAACAAGAGTACTTGTTAGGTGAGGAAAGAAAGAAGATAAGAGTCCTCGTTTTCCATTGCATTATCTGTGCAATGAATTTTGATGGTTCGAGAGAATTGAGAGTGGACCATTTTGGCAAATTCAATATAAACTTAACATAAGGAAGAACAATGTTTAAAAAAATATATCCAAGTAAAACGAGAGTAGTCATTAATAAATAACACAAAGTATTTATAACCATTTACTGTACTAGTCGCAACAGGGCCACAAATATAAAAAATGAACTAGATCGAATGGAGTATCGCGTAGTGATGGAGAGGTAGGAAACAAAACAGCAGGTTCTCTACAAATTTACAATGCAAGCAATCAAATGTAATGAATTTAGAAACATCATTCAAAGTACCAGCTAAAACTAAATTACGAATTTTATCAGAGGATGCATGACAAAGGTGAAGCAGCTACTAATATATGTGAGTAGTAGTGATAGTAGCAGAAATAGGCGGAACAACAATTGGCTGAAACTGTGAACTCAGATAATCTTCCCTCCTTGCGACCCATACCAATCGTCTGTCCCGTTCGCGGATCCTAAACCTGAAAACCATTAAAAGAGAAAAGTACGTTTAGACAAGTTCACATAGTTGACCAACAAAGACAAGATTAAATGTCAAATTAGGCACAAAATAAATATTAAAAAGATTTATGGTGGGTGTGTCGACAATACAAATGTGAGAAATTGACATGTGATTTTCATTAGAAGAATGAATCAGAGGAAGAGTTTTGATAGGTGTGGAGGAAGTCAATAACGCTTTATTAGAGGTCACATGATTGCAACAAGTTGAATAAGAGTCAAGAGGTACCTAATGTGAAAGCAACTGCAGAAGAATTGGTAGAGATCACTTTTCTTTTTTTTTTTTTTACCAAATCTTAAAGGTTACTAATCTGAAGGTTCGAAGTAGTGATAAAATAAAATAAAATAAAATATGGCAAAAAGAAAAGAAAATATACAATAGGTTGCCAAAGTGTAGACTCAAAGGAGGAAAAGAAGAGAGGAGAAAGGTAAAATAAAATAAAATAAAATATAACTTTTGTCCAAGTTATCTTGTCACTTCAACATTTAAGGTCTCCTTGGTAGTGATTTTGATATATGGCTAATAAAAATTGCTTTTGCCATGATCAAAATCACTATGCTCTAGACTTGTTTGACAAGAAAATAAGAATGATTTTTGAAAAATAAAAAATCGCTTCAACTTGATTTTTGAAGAATCACCAACCAAATGATTTTTCTTTGGTGATTGAATGGGAATCACTTCCAACATTTTTTTCATACTATTGAAATATATGATTTTGACCTAAAATTCTAAAAAATATTAAAAATAAATTAATAAAATTAGATATTTATTAAAATTATCCAAGGACCTTCGCGACCCAACTTTCAGCTACCATTTTCCTTGCAATTGTTGTCAGCCAACCTTCGATGACCACTTTTCAATAGTTGTTGTCGGCCAACTTTAGACAACATTTTTCAGTGACCGCTGTCAATTAACTTTTGGTCACCATCTTCTGACGACAATCGTTGGTCCACCTCGTCAGTCATCGTCGACCAACCTTCGATCATGTTTTCGCCAACTATTTTCCAGCAACTGCCGACGACGAACTTTTGACGATTGTTTTCTTGGCAACTGCTGTCAGCCAACCTTGAGTGACCGTTTTTTTGGCAATTATTGTCGGTCAATTTTGGAAAGCTATTTTTCGGTGACCATCGTTAACCAAATTTGAAGACCGTTGCTACCAACATTTGACCATCATTTTTTGGCAGTCGCTAACAACCAACTTTCAATCACCGTGTTTCAACAACTATTTCCAATCAATTTTCGACTACTTTTTTCGATGACCGCCACCAGCCAACTCTTGTGACCATTTTCAGCAACTGTCGTTAGTCAACTTTCGACCACTGTCTCCAACAACTTTTTTCGACGATCGTTAGTGACCAACTTTTATATTAAAACGTTTTTAAAACAAATGAGAAAATAAATTAATGAATGAAATATTCATTATAATTAATTAGTTAAATACGTTTCCAAATATAAAATAATATGGTAATTCTAAAATCACTTTTGGAACTAACATAATAATTCAAAGTCCCTTTTAAGTATTTGAAAAACACTTTTAGAAAGTTTGGAACCAAGCATAACTTTGATTGTTTAAAAATCACTTTTACAAAATCAATTGTACAAAGCTTTACTTCTAAAATCATTACTCCAACTATAACTCTCAAACAATCCTTAATCAATTAAATCTGATCAATTTCTATTAGTAAAGAAACATTTTAAACTTATTCTTGAAAAGTCACTTCTACCACTTTTAAACATTAGGGACCATGCACCTATTCTTACAAGGGCAATGATAAAAAAAAAAGGAAATTTTCTAGGAGAAACAAATTAATTGTTAAGCATTCTAAATACAACATAATTTAAGTTTGTCTCTCCAAAATCACTACAATACCTACTCTTTTAAGTTAGAGAGTATAAATTGATACCTTGAGAAAGAGGTTTCGAAGAAGGAACAAATTCTTTTAAACAATTCGAAGCAAGTGTTTAAAGAAACAGAAGAATACAAACTTTATTACATGAAGAAGAAAACTGAAAAAGGAAAGAAATGAAAAAATGTGTATATATATATAAAGAATTATGTGTGTTTAAGTAATTATTGTTGAATAGAGAAAAGAAAGAGGCAAAATGGAAGATAAAAGAGGGATATTCAAGATGACTCGAAAGTGTTACAGAGCAGTGATTAAAGAACAATGGAATAAGGCGGCAGAAGAATTTACTAAGGAAGAAGAAGTGAGCTCAAAGTTAAAGTTTCCGATGACGAGCCACAACGACACGGCATTGCATCTGGCGGCGTACAGCGGTGGGGAAGAGCCAACTAGGACATTATTATTGGTGGCGTCAAAGTTGGAAAGAGAAGAAGAAATTGAAGAAGTGTTTTGGAAGAACAACGAGGGAAACACGCCACTACACGAGGCTGCGACGGTTGGGAACTTAGCCGCCGTTAAGCTTCTAGTTGAATACAAGAAAAAGGATATGTTGGTGAAGAACATTTATGGAGAAACACCGATGTACAGAGCTGCTAAACATGGACAGCTTCACATTGTTGAATATTTTTTGGATAATTGGGAAGATTTGTACACTCGTTCTCCTTTAAATTGGAGTGCTGGTCATGATGATGCTCCAATCATTCATGCCGCCATTCAAAGCGAGAATTTTGGTTTGATTCAATTTTTGGACTTTGATTCATTTTAAAATAGAAAGATCAAATAAAACACAGGTTTTAACTTGCAGAGGTGGTTTGGAAGCTGATAGATTTTGATGAGTCATTGTTGAAGATGAAGAATTCACAGAAGGAGACGGGTCTCCATGTGCTAGCAAACATGCCCCATGTTTTTGAGAGTGGATTCGCTATGACATTAGTAGAACGATTTATCTATTGGTGTAAGAATACTCCCATCCCTTTCTAACATTTTGATTAAAAATACGGTGGGTTAGTCGAGATTAAAAGTATGAACGCCAAAATTAAAATTTTAGTTTCTATCATTGTAGATCGTGCTAGACTTAAATAGACATATGTCAGTGTGTTTATCATTAAACTAATAGATGGTATATGAGTTTATCGCGGTCTATCGTATATAAAATTTAAAATTTTGCTATAATAAGTTCGTCGTCGTCAGTGGTGGTTTGTTGTTATCGTAGTTATTATTATTGTTGTTGTATTACAGTGCTTCCAAAAGAGAACATTTACAAATATAAATTTTGTAATTTTGGATCTTTTGACGACAATGATAAAAGTTGCACTACGGAAAATCAGAAGAATGGAGATGTAGAAGCAGGATCTAACCCTAAATGTTGTCGCCCTCCAAACTGCTGTAAGTTTATTTATTTATTTATTTTAACTTGATTGGAAAAAAAATATAATTTTTTTTATATCTGCCTTTTGTTGTATTTTTTTAGTTACTATATTTACAATAAATTCAAAATATAGCAAAAAGAAAAGAAAATATACAGTAGGTTGCCAACATATATGAGATTGCATAGTTACCATGAAGATAGCCCCATAAATTTTAAAGATTGAGAAATGAGAATAAATGGTAAAACTGGTGAAAATATTTATAAATACAGTAAAATTTTAGATTTAAGTAATGAAATATGAAATATGAAATATTACTATTTTTGTAAATATTTTGGTTTATTTGGTTATATTTGAAAATGCTCCTAAAAGATCAATAGTGTTAGATATAATCAAATTTATATTTTAGGCCTCTGGTGATCATATTTGGTTAAAAGAATCTATATTTCCAAACAATTTAATAAAATAAATGATAAAAAATTATCAAAAATAGAAAAATGGACAAACAAATAAATAAAGTATTGAAGGTGTGTTTATTGGTGGCAGGGCTATATTTTTTACATGGTTTGAAGTGCTTGTTATGGAGACTCATCATGCTAGGTCTCACTAACTTCTTACTCCCTTGCCAATTCTTCTTTTAATCTTAATTTTTCCTCCCTTTTAAAAATATCTCAATTCTATCTTAATTGATACCATAATAAACGTTGATCATGATAGGGTGTGGAGGCACAAATTATACAGTGATGGATTTAGGATTTTAAATAGAATTATAATTTTAGATGCATTGATATAATATTCAAATTATATAATATCACCAAAACGAGTATAGCTTACTGACATATCACATATCTAAAATTTCACATTAGGAGGCACAACTTTATGTAAGATTAAAATTTTAATCCATTAATGTCTCAATTTGTATCGTACATGGTTCTTGAACTTCAAAAAATATATATTGAATCATTAACATCTAGATTATTGTGTGTCTAATATGTAATACCAAACATTTTTTTTCAAAAAATTAATTTAATATACGGCTACAAAATTGAATTTTGAGGTTTAGTTAGAAAAAAAATTAATTAGATGTCTAATACAATGGATAATTTTTTTAAGTATTTTTATATGTTAAGAAATTTTTAGATACTTAATTAAAAGTTTATATATCTATTATTAGATATTTTCAAGGGAACTTATTAAAGTTAAAATTGAAATGAAAAACTTGTATTCAAGTAATTTTTAAAATAAGGCTTAATTAGATAACAATAAAATTAAGGTTTTTATTATTATTATTATTATTATTATTATATGAAAATTTCAGCAACTTTTCACAGGGTGGCCACAATGGGAAGAGTTGTACCAGAAAAAGCAAAAACATAAATCAGTTGTCACCTTAGTTTTGATGCTAGCAAACATAGAGGATTCATGGTTTCAATGCCCACAAAACCCTGAGAACACTGAATTGCTTCCAATCTATAGAGACCAATATTTAGAAGACCAAAATGTAGATGATAAAAATATGATATACAAGGACCACCATGAGATGCCATTGTTACTAGCCACGGCTAGGGGAATAATTGAGGTCGTCAAAACAATCATCGAAGTTGATCCGCAAGCAATCGACTACGTGACTACCCATAACAGAAACATTCTACACTTGGCTATCGTGCATCGACAAAGAAAGATCTTTGATTGGCTTGAGAGTCAAAAACTAGTAATGGCTAGACTCGTCAAAAGGATCGACGTAATGGGGTTCACAATATTGCACCAGGTTGGAATCACTAAATTTCTCCACCAACACCACCATGGCCCGGCTCTACAACTTCAACATGAGCTCTTGTGGTTCGATCGCATCCATAAGGTGGTCCCTTCCCTCTATGCCACACATCACAACAACGCCGGATGGAAACCGCGTGAGTACTTCGATGAAACACACAAGAAAATGCTTGACAGTGCCAAAGAATGGCTCAAGAAAACCTCTGAGTCTTGCTCGGCCGTTGCCGTTCTAGTTGCGACCGTTGTCTTTGCAGCAGCTTTTAGTGTTCCTGGTGGTCTCAATGATAAAACTGGCTCTCCTGTCCTACTCACCCAACCTTTGTACATGGTGTTCACAGTCATGGATATCGCTGGACTCACCACATCGCTTTGCTCGGTCGTTATGTTTCTCTCGATTTTGTCGTCGTCGTTTAGGATGGATGATTTTCGACATACATTACCAATGAAATTATCGTTGGGATTTCAGTTGTTGTTTTTCTCTATCGCGTGTACGATGATGGCATTTACTCTAGCAATCATGTTGACGATGAAATCGACCGAGATGAAATGGGCAGTGAGTTTTTTGTATTTGGCGACATTCTTGCCAGTGTCAGTGTTTATGATAATTCAGCTCCCGTTGTATATGGAACTGGTGAAGAATATTTATAGTTATCGGCCCTTTCTTTTAGACCTCCTTCCAATGGGTTTGGCCACCCCATTTTTAAAACTTCGGTCAAAACTTCTAAGTAAGAAATCTACTTGATTTTTCATGGGTCACGCCATTCTTACTTTATTACCTACGATTTTAATAAATCAAAAGTTTGTTACATATGTGGATGTTCCAAAAGTATGGATTTTTTTCCCTCATGCAAATGTCAAAGTGTGGATTTATTTATACTTTTGTGCTTGGGATTGTATATAAAATAATAGATTATATGAACATTTGAATGTGTAGTATATGTGTTTTGTTTGACAGTTTATTATTTAAATGATCATCAGATCTGTAAACTAATGAGGAATCGAGTGAGTTATAATACATGTATTAAATATCCACATGTTGACTTTCTAGCAATATAATATATATAAAAATATATTATGCTATGTTGTAGAGATAATCAACAAGTATCAGTCCAAACATGGATATGATCATTGGACTGCCGTTAAGAATATCCTCAAGTATCTTCAGAGAATTAGGGACTATATGCTTGTTTATGGATATGGAAATCTGATCCTTACATAATACACTGATTCTAATTTCTAGTATGATAAAGAATCAAGAAAACCAGCATGAGGATTATTGTTAACTCTAAACGAAGGAGCTATAGTTTGGAGAAGCGCAAAACAAAGTTTTATTGTTGACTCCATGATGAAAGTTGAATATGTAGCTACCTATGAAGCAGCGAAAGAAGCAGTATGACTTAGAAAGTTCTTCACATATCTGAAAGTCATTCCAAATATGCATTTACCTATCACTTTATATTGTGATAAATGTGGAGCTAGCAGTTGCAAATTTCAAAAAACCCCGAAGCTATAAACATGGTGAGCATATTGAGCAAAAGTATCATCTTATCAGGGAGATAGGTACATCGAGGAGACGTGATTGTCACTCAGATATTCTCGACTGACAACCTTGCTGATCTATTTACAAAGGCCTTCACGACAAAAGTGTTTAAGGGTCACCTAGTGAGTCTAGCTAGGATTACAAGTTTTGTAGACTAGGACAAGTGGGACAAAACATAAATATTAATGGATGTATCTGAAGTATTCTCTAGTTTATTGTAATAATTTTTTCCTCACTCTAACTTGACATTTGTATATAACATCACTAGTGCTTTAGTCCAAGTGGGAGTTTGTTGAATTTTATGTCCTAAAACTCGTGCTTTGAATGTGTTAAACACTTTCTATTATTTCAATAAAGTTGTTATTGAAGTATTGTTCAAATAACGAGTTATTGAATATATGATTTGCTCATCATAAACTCTGAATCCAATAAACTAAGGTTTTTTTTAACTATAGTATGCATACTTGAACTTTATGTAGTTACATAAAAGTGGATCAAATTCGAGTTAATAGTCTAAATGATCTATAGGAATAAGGTTATGTACCTTATTATGGAGACACTATGAATACAGTGCACTTTGTATTTGATATAAACGATGTGATTCTGAATTGTCCATATCGAAACATGCAAGTGAGGGCGCCCTATGCAATGAGATTGTATAAGACTATACCATGAAATAAGTCGCTTTTACTTTATAACACTGTTTATTTAAAACTGTGTATTTCAAATATGATGACCTAGCTAACTTGATCTTAATCTTGAGCTAACACTAGTAGAAATTGGGGAAACAATGACACTAATGAACAGTGCCAATGAGAGGGGGGAAGAAAAATTGTGTCATCTTTTCCAAAAACCTGGTTTTTTGGCGGGAAAAGACGGAAGTTTTCGGATTTACGAAAATTCGTGACGCATTTTTTGCGTCACAAAAAGATGACGCGAAAAACGCGTCGTCTTTCTTCATTAAAAGTTTTAGCTTCTGCTCTAGCATTAAAAAAAAAATGCACGACCCCCCTTCTTTTCTCACGCTTTGCCCGAAGCCCCATCAGTCCGTTCGCCCAGCCTCCCAATCTCATCTGTCTTCAA
>JBBPDJ010034820.1:0-16303 GCA_037974625.1 Cucumis cinereus | reverse complement strand
ACATGCTCAAACAGTTATGAAAATCATGAAAATCATCTCAGTAAACATAAACAGGGCCTAACATATTATAAAACATGATTATGTCGTAAACAGGCATTGCCTCGTAAACATCATCATCATTTTTCCTTCTCTTTATTTTCTATTTTTTCGGCCACTGCATTGACCCAACTTCGGCGAAGCAATTCTCTCAATCTACTAACAGTTACAAGCTCTAACCTATGCCAAACGATTTCTACATGAGTCAATTTGCTTACCTCAAAACTTTAGTTTTAAACTTCTCGTGGATAGATCGAAATCGCCTCTGGAAGTCACCTTGCTCAGTTTTTCCGCCGAGCTTAAAACCGAGATTTGAAACTTCAATTTCTTCCTACACATACCAAATTAACTCAATTCCTTTTACAGAACTCTAAATAAACTAATAATCTAACTTACCTCAAAAAATGAGACCTTAACTTGGCCTGTAGTCGGAGAAATGAATTTTCAAAGTTTTGGATCCGTTTTTTCGCATTTTCCAGCAGCTCCAGCTCTTTTTCTTCAAAATCAGTGGTCTCTTCGACCAAATTTCTCCAAATTAAGCTGTGCTTCAGCTTTCTCTCTCTTTTCTAAGCAATTTAGACATAAATTTCACTCAATTCGGTTAAGAATTGAAGCTTAATTACTCATTTCTTCTCAAGGTGTCAACTTCAAAGTTTTCAGATTTTTCACCCTCTCTCTCAGTCTTCTCTTCCAATTTATTCAAATCAAACCATTCTCCAGCTTCCACTCTCTCCTTATCTCAATTCCACTCTGAAATGCCCAATCCTTCTCCTAAAATAACCTTCAATTTTGCTCTTTTCTCTCTTCCTCTTCTTCTCTCGGTTTTCTTCCTTTTTCCTTCAATTTTCTTTCTTCTCTTCATCTTCCTTCACCTTCAACTCCTTCTTATCCTCCTACCTATGGCCGACAACATCCCTAAAAATCCACTTTCTTTTTCTTTTTTATTTTATTTTATTTATTTATTTATTTTAAATAATTCAAGTAAATTACCACTTTGCCCTTGATGTTTTTCCAAAATTACAAAAACACCCTTCTTTAATAATTTCACAACAACACATATTACAACCAATTTACATTAATGTAATTCTAGAAGGAGGTCAGGTATTACATCTTTTATAAATTATTTTTTGCGAAAAACTTAAAAATTACTCAAAATCAATCAGTTTTATAGCTAGAAATGCATTTTAGGCCGAACTTGACCCATTTTTAAAAACCTATAGTACTGGTGGATTTACGTCCCTTTTGGTCGGTACGTTAATCCTACCTCAAGTTTCTCTATTCGCGACCTATATAGTTTAGGAAAATATTTCAGAGACATGTTTAGGGTCATGGACACACGTTTCTGTGGCAAGAATCCATGAACTACGGGGTATAGGACGAAAATACCAAAGGAAAATCGTTGCTGGTCACTTTGTTCCCCAAAGAAAAAACATAGTCTGGACGCCTTTGGTAATTTATTTTTGGGAAAAACTTAAACATTCCTCGAAATGAGCCCATTTTATCCCTAGAAGTGCATTTTATGTCGAACTTTGGTCCATTTTTAAAGACTTTTATGCCAAGAATCCTTGAACTATGGGGTTAAGGACGAAAATACCAAACTGAAATCGTTGCTCGTGATCCTATTCCCCAAAGCATAAACCGAGTCTGGGATGTCGTTGGTAAATTATTTTTGGGAAAAACTTAAAATTACTCCAAATGAGCCCGTTTTATAGCTAGAAATGAATTTTTGACCGAACTTTGGTCAATTTTTTGAAAGCTATAGTACTAGTGGATTTTCGTCCGTTTTGGTTCGCACGTTAGTCCTACCTCATGTTTCTCTCTTCTCGATCTATATAGTTCATGCAAATGTGGCAGAGACATGTTTATGGTCTTGGACACACGTTTATGAGGCAAGAATTTCTGAACTAGAATGTGTAGGACGAAAATACCAAAGGGAAATCGTTGCTGGTCAATGTATTTCCCAAATCAGAAACCGAGTCTTGGACGTCTTTGGTAAATTATTTTTGGGAAAAACTAAAAAATTACTGCAAATGAGCCCGTTTTATAGCTAAAAATGCATTTTAGGCCGAACTTTGGTCCATTTTTCGAAAGCTGTGGTACTGATGGATTTTCGTCCGTTTTGGTTCGCACGTGAGTCCTACCGCAAATTTCTCTCTTCGTGACCTATATCGTTCATGCAAATGTGTCATAGACATGTTTAGGGCCAGGAACGCGCATTTCTGAGGCAAGAATCCCTTAACTACGAGGTGTAGGATGAAAATACCAAATGGATATCGTTGCAGGTCATATTGTTTCCCAAAGCAGAAACTGAGTCTGGGACGTCCTTGGTCATTTATTTTTTAGAAAAACTTCAACATTCCTCCAAATGAGCCCATTTTATTCCCAGAAATGTATTTTATGTCGAACTTTGGTCCTTTTTTAAAAAGTTAAACCACCGGTCGATTTACGTCCTTTTTGGTTTGAACATTAGTCCTAGCTCAAGTTACACACTTAGCAACCTATATAGTTCGTACAAATGTGTAAGAGACATGTTTAGGGTCATGAACGCGCGTATCTGAGGCGAAAATCCCTAAATACGGGGTGTAGGACGAAAATACCATAGGCAAATTTTTGCAGGTCACTTTTTTCTCCAAAGCAAAAACCGAGTCTGAGATGTCTTTGGTAATTTATTTTTGGGAAAAACTTCAACATTCCTCTAAATGAGCCCATTTTATACCTAGAAATGCATTTTATTTCAAACTTTGGTCCATTTTTAAATAGTTATACCACTGGTCAATTTTCGTTCGTTTTGGTCTCACATTAGTCCTACCTCAAGTTTCACACTTAGCGACCTATATAGTTCATGCAAATGTATCAAACACATGTTTATAGTTAAGGACGCGCATTTTTATCCCAAGAATCCCTGAACTACGGGGTGTAGGACGAAATTACCAAAGGGAAATTAATGTTGGTCACGTTGTTCTCCAAAGTAGCAACTGAGTCTGGGACGGCTTTGGTCGTTTATTTTTTGGGAAAAACTTCAACATTCCTCCAAATGAGACCATTTTATGCCCATAAATGCATTTTATGTTGAAGTTTGGTCCATTATTAAAAATCTATACCACCAATCGATTTACGTCAGTTTTGGTCTGCACATTAATCTTACCTCAAGTTTCACTTTTAGCAACCTATATAGTTAATGCAAAAGTGTGAGAGACATATTTATGGTCAAGGACGCGCATTTCTGAGCCAAGAATCCTCGCACTATGGGGTGTTGAACAAAAATACCAAAAGGAAATCACTGCTAGTCACTTTGTTCCCCGAAGTAGAAACCGAGTCTGGGACATTTTGGTAAATTATTTTTTGAAAAAACTTAAAAATTACTGAAAATTGAGTCCGTTTTATAGCTAGAAATGTATTTTAGGCCAAACTTTGGTCCATTTTTTGAAGCTATAGTTCTGTTGGATTTTCGTTTGTTTTCGTCTAGACGTTAGTCCTACCTCAAGTTTCTCTCTTCGCGACATGTATAGTACGTGCAAATGTGTCAGACACATGTTTAAGGTCATGGACGCGCGTTTCTGAGGAAAGAATCCCTTAACTATAGGGTGTAGGACAAAAGTACCAAAGGGAAATCGTTGCCGGTCACTTTGTTTTCCAAAGTAGAAACTGAGTCTGGAATGTTTATGGTCTTCTATTTTTTTTGAAAAACTTCAACATTCCTTCAAATGAGCCTATTCTATACCTAGAAATACATTTAGGTCGAACTTTGGTCCATTTTTAAAAAGCTATGTACCACGGTCTGTTTTCGTCCGTTTTGGTCCGCACATTTCTCTTACGTCAATTTCATTCTTAGCAACCTATATAGTTTATGCAAACGTGTTAGAGAAATGTTTAGGGTCAAGTATATGTATTTCTGAGCCATGAATCCCTGAACTATGGGGTGTAGGACGAAAATATTTAAGGGAAACCGTTCCTGGTCACTTTGTTCTTCAAAGTAGAAATCGAGTCTGGGACATCTTCGGGTAAATTAAATTAGGGAAAAACTTAAAAATTACTCCAAATTGAGCAGGTTTGATAGCTAGAAATGCATTTTAGGCTGAACTTTTGTCCATTTTTCAAGTTCTATGTTACTTGAGGATTTTCGTCTGCTTTGGTCCGCACGTTAGTCCTACCTTAAGTTTCTATCTTCGCAACCTATATAGTTCATGCAAATATGTCAGAGACATGTTTAGGATCATGGACGCTCGTTTCTGAGGTAAGAATCCCTGAACTACGATGTGTAGGAGGAAAATACCAAAGGGAAATCGTTGCAGGTCATTTTGTTCCCTAAAGAAGAAATAGAGTCTACGACATCTTTGGTCATTTGTTTTTGTGAAAAACTTCAACATTCTTTCAAATGAGCCCATTTTATACCTAGAAATGCATTTTTCGTCGTACTTTGGTCCATTTTTAAAAAGCTATATGACTTGTCGATTTTCGTCCATTTGGGTGCGCACATTAGTCCTACTTCAAGTTTCTCTCTTCGTGACCTATATAGTTCAAGCAAATGTGTTAGAGACAAGAATTCATGAACTACGAGGTGAAGGAAGAAATACCAAAGGAAAATCGTTGAAGATCATTTTGTTCCCCAAAGCAGAAACTAAGTATGGGACGTCTTTGGTCTTTTAGTTTTGGGAAAAACTTCAACATTCCTCCAAATGAGCCCATTTTATACCAATAAATGCATTTTAGGTCGAATATTGGTCCATTTTTAAAAAGCTATACTACTGGTCGATTTTCGTTTGTTTTGGTTTCGCACATTAGTCCTACAACATGTTTCACTCTTAGCGACCTATATAGTTCATGAAAGATTGTCAGAGACATGTTTAGGGTCAAAGAGGTGCATTTCTTTGCCAAGAATCCTGAACTTTGAGGTGTAGAAGAAAAATACCAAAGGGAAATGGTTGCTAGTCACTTTGTTCTCCAAAGCAGAAACCAAGTCTGGAACATCTTTGGTAAAGTATTTTTGGGAAAATCGTAAAAAGTACTCAAAATGAGCTCGTTTTATAGCTAGAAATGCATTTTAGGTCGAACTTTGGTCCATTTTTAAAACGTTATAGTACTGGTATTTTCGTCCGTTTTGATCCGCATGTTGGTCCTACCTCAAGTTTCTTTCTTCGCGACCCATATAGTTCATGCAAATGCGTTAGAGACATGTTTAGGGTCAAGGACGCGCATTTCTTAGCCAGGATCCCTAAACTATGGGGTGTAGGATGAAAATACCATTTTATTCCCAGAAATGTATTTTATGCCGAACTTTTGTCCATTTTTTGAAAGCTATAGAACTGGTGGATTTTCGTCTATTTTGGTCCACACGATAGTTCTACTTAGATTTTCTCTCTTCGCGACCTACAAATGTGTCATAGACAAGAATCCATGAACTACGGGGTGAATCACGAAAATACACAAGGGAAATCGTTGCAGGTCATTTTGTTCCCCAAAGAAGCAACTGAGTCTGGGATGTCTTTTGTCGTTTATTTTTGGGAAAAACTTCAACATTTTTGCAAATGTGTTAGAGACATGTTTAAGGTCATGGACGCACGTTTTTTAGGCAAGAATCCCTGAACTATGGGGTGTAGGACGAATACCAAAGGGAAAACGTTGCTGGTCATTTTGTTCCCCAAAGCAGAAACTAAGTCTGGGACATCTTTGGTTATTTATTTTTAAGAAAAACTTCAACATTCCTCCAAATGAGCCAATTTTATACTCAGAAATGCATTTTAGGTCGAACTTTGATCCATTTTTAAAAAGGTGTAAAACTGTTCGATTTTCAACCATTTTGGTCCCCACATTTGTCCTACCTTAAGTTTCATTCTTAGCGAACTACATAGTTGATGCAATTGTGTCATAAACATGTATCGGGTCAAGAACGTGCATTTCTGATCAAAGAATCCCGAAACTATGGGGTGTAGGACGAAAATAACAAAGAGAAATCGTTGCTGGTCACTTTGTTCCCCAAAGCAGAAACCGAGTCTAGGACGTCTTTGGTAAATTATTTTTGGTAAAAACTTAAAACTTACTCCAAATGAGCCTGTTTCATAGCTAGACATGCATTTTTATCCGAACTTTTACCCATTTTTCAAAAGCTATAGTAATTGTGATTTTCGTTCGCTTTGGTCCGCACGTTAGTCCTACCTCAAGATTCTATCTTTGCGACCTATATAGTTCATGTAAATGTGTCAGAGACATGTTTAGGGTCACGGACGAGCGTTTCTGATGCAAGAATCCCTGAACTATGAGGTGTAGGATGAAATTACCAAAGGAAAATCGTTGCAGGTCATATTGTTCCCCAAAGTAGAAACTTTTTCTGGGACGTCTTTGGTAGTTTATTTTTCTAAAAAACTTCAACATTCCTCCAAATGAGCCCATTTCATACCTATAAATGCATTTTAGGTCGAACTTTGGCCCATTTTTAAAAAGTTATACCACTGGTCGATTTTCTTCCGTTTTGGTCCGCACATCGATCCTACCTCAAGTTTCATTATTAGCGACCTATATAGTTTATGCAAATGTGTTAGAAACATGTTTAGCGTCAATGACCGAATTTCTGAGCCAAGAATCTCTCAACTATGGGGTGTAGGACACAAATTTCGAAGGGAAATCGTTGGTGGCACTTTGTTTTCCAAAGCATATACTGAGTCTAGGACATCTTTGGTAAATTATTTTTGGAAAAAACTTAAATTTACCCCAAATAAGCCCGTTTTAAAGGTAGAAATGCATTTTAGGATGAACTTTGGTCCATTTTTCAAAAGCTTTAGTAATCGTGAATTTTCGTTTATTTTTGTCCGCACGTCAGTCCTACCTCAAGTTTCTCTCTTCCCGACCTATATAGTTCTTGCAAATGTGTCAAAGACATGTTTAGGGTTATGGACGCGCGTTTCTAATCCAAGAATCCCTGATCTACGGGGTGTAGGACGAAAATACAAAAGGGAAATCGTTGCAGGTCATTTTGTTCACCAAAGCAAAAACTTAGTCTGGGACGTCTTTGAACGTTTATTTTTGGGAAAAGCTTTAACATTCCTCCAAATAAGCTAACTATGTGGTATAGAACGAAAATACCAAATGGAAATCGTTGCTGGTCACTTTGTTCCCAAAAGAAGAAACCGTGTCTGGAACGTATTGGGTAAATTATTTTTGGGAAAAACATAAAACTTACTCCAAATGAGACCGTTTTATTGCTAGAATTGCATTTGAGGCCGAACTTTGGTCCAATTTTTGAAAGCTATATTACTGGTGGATTTTCAGCCTTTTTGGTTCGCACATTCATCCTACCTCAAGTTTCACTCTTAGCGACCTATATCGTTGATGCAAATATATGAGAGACATGTTTACGATCATGGACGCGCGTTATTTAGGCAAGAATCCATGAACTATGGGTTGTAGGACGAAAATACCAAAAAGAAATTGTTGCTGGTCACTCTATTCCCAAAGCAGAAACCGAGTTGGGACGTCTTTGATAAATTATTATGGGAAATCCTTAAAAAGTACTCCAAATGAGCCCGTTTTATAGCTAGAAATGCATTTTAGGCTGAACTTTGGTCCATTTTTCGAAGGTTATAGTATTAGTCAATTTTCGTTCGTTTTGGTCCACACGTTAGTCCCACCTCAAGTTTATCTCTTCGCGACCTATATAGTTCATGCAAATGTGTCAAAGACATGTTTAGGGTCATGGACGCACACTTTTAAGGGAAAGAATCCCTAAACTACGGGGTGTAGGACAAAAATACTAAAGGGAAATCGTTGCAGGTCATTTTGTTCCCAAAAGCTTAAACTGATTCTGGGACATCTTTGGTCGTCTATTTTTGGGAAAAAATTCAACATGCCTCGAAATGATCCCATTTTAAACCTAGAAATGCATTTTAGGTCAAACTTTGGTCCATTTTTAAAAAGCTATACCACTTGTCGATTTTCGTTCGTTTTGGTCTACACATTCGTCCTACCTCAAGTTTCACTCTTAGCGACCTATATAGTTCGTGCAAATGTGTCAAAGACATGTTTAGGGTCAAGGATGCGCATTTCTTAGCCAAGAATCCCTACACAATAGGGTCATAGACGCGTGTTTCTGATGTAAGATTACTTGAACTACGGGGTGTAGGACGAAAATACCAAAGGGAAATCGTTTGCAGGTCATTTTGTTCCCCAAAGTAGAAATTGAGTCTGGGACATCTTTGGTTGTTTATTTTTGGGAAAAGATTCAACATTCCTCAAAATGAGCACATTTTATACATAGAAATGCATTTTAGGTCGAACTTTGGTCAACTTTTAAAAAGCTATACCACTGGTCGATTTTCGTCCCTTTTGGTCCGCACATTGGTCCTACCTCAAGCTTCACTCTTAGCGACCTATATAGTTCATGCAAAGGTGTCAGAGACTTGTTTAGGGTCAAGGACGCACATTTCTGAGCCATGAATCCCTCGAATATAAAGTGAATGACGAAAATACCAAAGGGAAGTCGTTGCTGGTCACTTTGTTCCCCAATGCAGAAACCTAGTCTGGGTCGTCTTTGATAGATTATTTTTGGGAAAAACCTAAAAATTACACCAAATGAGCCTGTTTTATTGGTAGAAATGCATTTTAGGTCGAACTTTGGACCATTTTTTTGAAAGTTATAGTACTGGTGGATTTTCGTTCGATTTGGTCAGCATGTTTGTCCTACCTCCATTTTCTCTCTTCGAAACCTATATAGTTCATGCAAATGTGTCCGAGTCATGTTTAGAGTCATGGACGCGCATTTCTGAGGCAAGAATCCCAGAACTACGGGGTGTAGGACGAAAATACCAAAGGGAAATCGTTGTAGGTCATTTTGTTCCCCAAAGTAGAAATTGAGTCTAGGACATCTTTGGTTGTTTATTTTTGGGAAAAGATTCAACATTCCTCAAAATGAGCACATTTTATACATAGAATGCATTTTAGTTCGAACTTTGGTCAACTTTTTAAAGCTATACCAATGGTCGATTTTCTTCCGTTTTGGTCCGCACATTGGTCATACCTCAAGTTTCACTCTTAACGACCTATATAGTTCATGCAAAGGTGTCAGAGACATGTTTAGGGTCAAGGACGCACATTTATGAGCCATGAATCCCTGGACTATAAAGTGAATGATGAAAATACCAAAGGGAAGTCGTTGCTAGTCACTTTGTTCCCCAATGCAGAAACCTAGTCTGGGTCGTCTTTGATAGATTATTTTGTGAAAAACCTAAAAATTACACCAAATGAGCCTGTTTTATTGGTAGAAATGCATTTTAGGTCGAACTTTGGACCATTTTTTTGAAAGTTATAGTACTGGTGGATTTTCGTTCGATTTGGTCAACACGTTTGTCCTACCTCCATTTTCTCTCTTCGAGACCTATATAGTTCATGCTAATGTGTCCGAGTCATGTTTAGGGTCATGGACGCGCATTTCTGAGGCAAGAAATGCTATTTTAGATCGAACTTTGGCCCATTTTTAAAAAGCCATACCAATGGTCGATTTTCGTCCGTTTTGCTTCGCACATCTGTCCAACCTCAAGTTTCACTCTATTGACCTATATAGTTCATGCAAATGTGTCAGACACATGTTTAGGGTCAAGGACGCACATTTTTTAGCATAGAACCCCTGAATTACGAGGTGTAGGACGAAAATACAAAAGGAAAATCGTTTTTGGTCACTTTGTTCCCCAAAGTATAAATCGAGTCTGGGACGTCTTTGGTAAATTATTTTTTGAAAAAACTTAAAAGTAACTTCAAATGAGCCCGTTTTATAGCTAGAAATGCATTTTAGACCGAAGGTTATAATTCTGGTGGATTTTCGTCCATTTTGGTCTGCACGTTAGTCCTACCTAAAGTTTCTCTCTTCGTGACCTATATAGTTCATGCAAATGTTTCAGGGACAGGTTTAGGGTCAAGGACGCACATTATGAGCCATGAATCCCTGGACTATAAAGTGAAGGACGAAAATACCAAAGGGAAGTCGTTGCTGGTCACTTTGTTCCCCAATGCAGAAACCTAGTCTGGGTCGTCTTTGATAGATTATTTTTGGGAAAAACCTAAAAATTACACCAAATGAGTCTGTTTTATTGGTAGAAATGCATTTTAGGCCGAACTTTGGTCCACTTTTTGAAGATTATAATACTGGTGGATTTTCGTCCATTTTGGTCTGCACGTTAGTCCTACCTAAGGTTTCTTTCTTCGTGACCTATATAGTTCATGCAAATGTTTCAGGGACATGTTTAGTGTCATGATCGCCGTTTCTAAGCCAAGAATCCCTCAACTATGGGGTGTACGACAAAAATATCAAACAGAAATCATTGCAGGTAATTTTGTTCCCCTAAGCAGAAACTGAGTCTGGGACATCTTTCGTTGTATATTTTTGGGAAAATCTTCAACATTTCTTCAAATGAGCCCATTTGATACCCAGTAATGCAATTTAGGTCGAACATTCATCCTTTTTTAGAAAGCTATACCACTAGTCTATTTTCGTCCGTTTTGGTCCACACATTTGTCCTACCTCAAGTTTCAATCTTAGCAACATATATAGTTCATGAAAATGTGTAAGAGACATGATTAAGGTCAAGGACCCGCATTTCTGAGCCAAGAATCCCTGAACTATGTGGTGTGGGATGAAAATACCAAAGTGAAATCATTGTTGGTCACTTTGTTCCCCAAAGAAGAAACCGAGTCTGTGACGTCCATGGTAAATTATTTTAGGAAAAAATCTAACAACTACTCCAAATTAGCCTTTTTTATAGCTAGAAATCCATTTTAGGTCGAGCTTTGGTCCATTTTTCGAAGGCTATTATACTGGTGGATTTTTGTCGTTTTGGTACGCACGTTAGTCCTACCCCAATTTTCTCTCTTCGCGACGTATATAGTTCATGCAAATGTGTCAAAGACATGTTTAGGGTCACAGAAGCGTGTTTCAGAGGCAAGAATCCGTGAACTACGGGGTGTAGGACGGAAATACCAAAGGGAAATTGTTGCAGGTAATTTTGTTCCGCAAAGAAGAGACTGAGTCTTGGACGTCTTTGGTCGTATTTTTTGGGAAAATTTTCAAAATTCCTCCAAATGAGCCTATTTTGTACCTAGAAATGCATTTTGGGTAGAACTTTTGTCTAGTTTTAAAAAGCTATATCACTGGTCGATTTTTGTCCGTTTTGGTCCGCACAATCAACTTAGCTCAAGTTTTACACTTAGCGACCTATATAGTTCATCCAAATGGGTCAAATACATGTTTAGGGTCAAGGAAGCGTATTTCTGGGCCTAGAATTCTTAAACTATGAGGTGTACGACGAAAATACCAAGGGGAAATCGTTGCTGGTCACTTTGTTCCCCAAAGAAGAATTCGAGTTTGGGACGTCTTTGGTAAATGTTTTTGGGTAAAAACTTAAAAATTACTCCAAATGAGCCCGTTTTATAGCTAGAAATTCATTTATACCAAACTTTTGTCCAGTTTTCGAAAGTTAGAGAACTGGTGGATTTACGTCTGTTTTGGTCCGTACGTTAGTCCTACCTCAAGTTTCTCTCTTTGCGACCTATATAGTTCATGCAAATGTATCAGAGACATGTTTAGGGTCATGGACACGCATTTTTTAGGCAAGAATCCCTGAACTACGGGGTGTAGGACGAAAATACCAAAAGGAAATTGTTGAAGGTCATTTTGTTCCCCAAAGCAGAAACTGAGTCTGGGATGTCTTTCGTCATTAATTTTTTGGAAAAACTTCAAAACTCCTCCAAATGATCCTATTTTATACCTAGAAATGCATTTTACGTTGAAATTACGTCCATTTTTAAAAATATATACCACTTGTCGATTTTCATTCATTTTGGTCTGCACCTTCGTTCTACCTCAAGTTTCACTCTTAGCGACCTATATAGTTCATGAAAATGTGTCAGAGACATGTTTATTTTGAAGGACACATATTTCTTAGCCAAAAATCTCTAAACTATGTGGTGTAGGATGAAAATACCAAAGGAAAATCGTTGCTAGGCACTTTGTTTCCCAAAGCAGAAACCGAGTCTGGGATGTCTTTGGTAAATTATTTTTGGAAAAAACTTAAAAATTACTTCAAATGAGATTGTTTTATAGCTGGATATGCATTTTAGGCAGAACTTTGGTCCATTTTTTGAAAGCTATAGTACTAGTCGATTTTCGTCCGTTTTGGTCTGCACGTTAGTCCTACCTCAAGTTTCTCTCTTAGCCACCTATATAGGTCATGCAAATGTGTCAGAGACACGTTTAAGGTCATGGATGCACGTATCTGAGGGAAGAACCCCAGAACTACTGGGTGTAGGACAAAAATACCAAAGAGAAATCGTTGCAAGTCATTTTGGTCCACACAGAACCTTAATCTGTTACGACTTTGGTCGTTTATTTTTGGGGAAAACTTCAAAATTCATCCAAATGAGCCTATTTTAAGCCTAGAATTGCATTTTGGGTCGTTTTGGTTCGCACGTTAGTCCTATCTTAAGTTTCTCTCTTCGCGACCTATATTGTTCATGAAAATTAGTCAGAGACATGTTTAGGGTCATGGACGTGCGTTTCTAAGGCAAGAATGCTTGAACTACGGGGTGTAGGACGAAAATACCAAAGGGAAATCGTTGTAGGTTATTTTGTTTTCCAAAGCAGAAACTGAGTCTGGGACGTCGTTGGTCGTTTATTTTTGCGAAAAGTTTCAACATTCCTCCAAATGATCCCATTTTATACCTAGAAATGCATTTTAGGTCGCACTTTGGTCCATTTTTAAAAAGCTATACCACAAGTCATTTTTCGTCAGTTTTGGTCTGCACCTTCGTCCTACCTCAAGTTTCACTCTTAGGGACCTATATAGTTCTTGCAAATGTGTCAGAGACATGTTTAAGGTCATGGACGCACATTTCTGAGGAAAGAACCCCTGAACTACGGGGTGTAAGACAAAAATACGTAAGGAAAATCGTTGTTGGCCACTTTGTTCACCAAAGCAGAAACCGAAGCTGGGACGTCTTTACTTTATTATGTTTGGGAAAAACTTAAAAAGTTACTCCAAATGCTTTTATAGCTAGAAATGCATTGGCCAAACTTTGCTCCATTTTTCGAAGGCTATAATACTGGTGGATTCTCGTCCATTTTGGTCCTCACGTTAGTCCTACCTCAAGTTTCTATATTCGAGACCTATATAGTTCATGTAAATGTGTCAGAGAAATGTTTAGGGTCATGGACGCGTGTTTCTGATGCAAGAATCCCTGAACTATGGGATGTAGGATGAGAATACCAAAGGGAAATCGTTACTGGTCATTTTGTTTCCCAAAGAAGAAATTGAGTCTCGAACGTATTTGATAAATTATTTTTGGAAAGAACTTAAAATTTACTCCAATTGAGCCCATTTTATAGCAAGAATTGCATTTTAGGCTCAACTTTGGTCCATTTTTAAAAAGCTATACCACTGGTCGATTTTCGTCTGTTTTGCTAAGTCATTAGACCTACCTCAAGTGTCACTCTTAGCGACCTAAATAGTTCATGCAAATGTATCAGAGACATGTTTAGGGTCAAGGACGCGCATTTCAGAGCCAATATTTCCTAAACTATGGGGTGTAGGACGAAAATACCAAAGGGAAATTGTTGCTGGTCACTTTGTTCCCCAAAACAGAAACCGAGTCTGGGATGTATTTGGTAAATTTTTTTTGGGATAAACTTAAAAATTACTCCAAATGAGCACGTTTTATAGCTTGAAATGCTTTTTAGCCCGAACTTTGGTCCATTTTTTGAAGGATATTGTACTGGTGGATTTTCGTCCGTTTTAGTCCGCAGGTTAGTCCTACCTCTAGTTTCTCTATTCGCAACCTATATTGTTCATGAAAATTTGTCAGAGACATGTTTAGGATGACAATACCAAAGAAAAATCGTTGCTGGTAACTTTGTTCCCCAAAGCAGAAACTAAGTCGGGACATTTTTGGTAAATTATTTTTTGGAAAAACTTAAAAATTACTCCAAATGAGCCCATTTTATCGATAGAAATGCATTTTAGGCCGAACTTTGGTCCATTTTTCGAAAGCTATACTACTGGTGGATTTTCGTTCGTTTTAGTCCACACGTTAGTCCTACCCCAAGTTTCTCTCTTCGAGACCTATATAGTTCATGAAAATGTGTCAGAGACGTGTTTAGGTTCATGAACACACGTTTCTAAGGAAAGAATCCCTGAACTATGTGGTGTAGGACGAAAATACCAAAGGGAAATTGTTGCAGGTCATTTTGTTTCGCAAAGCAGAAACTGAGTATGGGACGTCTATGGTCGTTTTTTTTCGAGAAAAATTTCAACATTCCTCCAAATGAACCAATTTTATACCTATAATTGAATTTAAGTCGAACGTTGGTTCATATTTAAAAAGCTATACCACTGGTCAATTTTCGTCCGTTTTGGTCTGCACATTCATTGTACCTTAAGTTACACTTAGCGACCTATATAGTTCAAGCAAATCTAATAGAGACATGTTTATGGTCAAGGACGCGTATTTCCAAACCAAAAATCCCTGAACTATGGAGTGTAGGACGAAAATACCAAAGGAAAATCGTTGCTGGTCACTTTGATCACCAAAGCAGCAACGGAGTTTGGGACGTCTTTGGTAAATTATTTTGCAAAAAACCTAAAAATTACTCAAAATGAGCCCGTTTTATAGCTAGAAATGCATTTTAGTGCAAACTTGGGTCCATTTTACAAAAACTATAGTACTGGTGGATTTGTCGCCGTTTTGGTTCGCACGTTAGTCCTACCTAGAGTTTCTGTCTTCGTGACCTTTTATGGTTCATGCAAATGTATGAAAGACATGTTTAGGGTCATGGACGCGCGTTTATGAGGCAAGCATCCCTTAACTACGGGGCGTAGGACGAAAATACTAAAGGAAAATCGTTGTAGGTCATTTTGTTCTCTAAAGACGAAACTAATTCTGGGACGTCTTTGGTCGTTTATTTTTGGAAAAAACTTCAACATTCCTCCAAATTAGCCCATTTTATACCTAGAAATAAATTTTAGGTCGAACTTTGGTCTATTTTTAAAAAGCTAAATCACTGGTCGATTTTCTTATGTTTTGATCCGCACATTCCTCCTGCCTCAATTTCATGCAAATGTGTCCGAGAAATGTTAAGGGTCAAGGACGTGCATTTCGGAGACAAGAATCACTGAACTATGGGGTGTAGGATGAAAATACCAAAAGAAAAATCGTTGTAGAACACTCTGTTCCTCAAAGCAGAAACCGAGTTTGGGACGTCTTTGGTAAATTATTTTTGGAAAAAACATAAAAATTACTCGTAATGATCCCGTTTTATAACTAGAAATGCATTTTAGGCCGAACTTTGGTCCCTTTTTCGAAAGCTATAGTAATGGTTGATTTTTGTCCATTTTAATACACACGTTAGTCGTACATAAAATTTCTCTGTTCGTGACCTATATAGTTCATGCAAACTTGTTAGAGACTTGTTTAGGGTCTAGGACACGAGCTTAAGAGACAAGAACCCTTGAACTATGGGGTGTAGGACGAAAATACCCAAGAGAAATCGTTGTAGGTCACTCTGTTCCCCAAAGTAGAAACTGAGTCTGTAGTGTCTTCAGTAAATTATTTTTGGAAAAAACTTAAAAATTACTCTAAATGAGCCTGTGTTATTGCTAGAAATGCATTTAAGGCTGAACTTTGGTCCAGTTTTTGAAAGCTATAGTACTGGTGGATTTTAGTTCGTTTTGGTCTGCACGTTAGTCCTACCTCAAGTTTCTCTCTTCGCGACCTATATAATTCATGCAAATGTGTCAGAGACATGTTTAGGGATATGGACGTGCGTTTCTGAGGGAAGAATCCTTGAACTACAGGGTGTAGGACGATAATACCAAAGGAAAATCGTTGCAGGTCATTTTATCCCAAAGCAGAACTTGAGTCCAGGACGTCTTTGGTAGTTTATTTTTGGGAAAAGCTTCAACATTCTTCCAAATTAGACCATTTTATATCAAAAATGCATTTTTGGTGGAACTTTCGTCCCTTTTTAAAACGCTATACCACTGGTCGATTTTGGTCCCTTTTGGTTCGCGCATTCATCCTACCTCAAGTTTCAATCTTAGTGACCTATATGGTTCATGCAAACGTGTCAAACACATGTTTGGGGTCAAACACATGAATACGTCGCCGCTTGCGAAGCAACAAAAGAAGCAGTTTGGCTCAGGAAGTTCCTACATAAATTGGAAGTTGTTCCAAACATGAAATTGCCCATCACTCTATACTGTGACAACAGTGGGGCAGTAGCCAATTCTAAAGA
>JBBPDJ010034809.1:0-16309 GCA_037974625.1 Cucumis cinereus | reverse complement strand
GCATGATTTCAGTTATGCATAGTTTTACCATGATTTACAGATAAGTATCATGCAAGCACCTTTCAAGTGATTTCAGTCTAAATTATGATTTATGATTTCTGTTTGATTTGATTTGTGGAAGGTTTCTAAGTCAACGATTTCTACTTATGATATATATATATATAGATATTTAATTATTTTCAATTAAAGCATCACTCACTGGGCGTTTTAGCTAATTCTTTCAAATTGTTTTTCCACTTTGAAGGTAGAGATCGTGATCCCAGAGCCTGACCTACAACATACTGTCTGCTACTCGAGAAGTTTTAGTACTATTGTACGTTAGTACTAAATCATGCATGTTACTGTTATAATAAGTTCTGGTACAGTGAGATGGATTGTATAAGATAGTTTGGGCTGCACTATATATAAGTTATTTGTTTAGTTTCCGTTGTTACGTGTTAAGTTTAAGATTGTTTTTCCGAAGTTAAGTTATTCCACATTTTTTTTTAAGTTAATGGTATTGTTTAGTCACAGTTAAGTTAAGATCGTAAGTGAGGATCGTCAAGGTAAGGACGAGATTCGTTGGCTTCACGCCGTCTCCTAGGCTAGGAGTAGAGAGTCTTAGAGAGGGTGTGACACCATCAGCTGACACTACTTGCCTTAGAAACATTACTCGATCAAGCCAAAATACACATTTACTGAACTTGGCATACAAGTGCTTATCTCTTTATGTCTGTAACATTGTTCTCAAATGCTTTTCATGAGTTTAGCGGTCACTCAAGTACACCAATATATCATCAATAAATACTATCACAAACTGATCTAAGTATTCATGAGATCCATGAAAACCGCTAGTGCAATCGTCAAACCAAATGGCATTACTCGAAACTCATAATGTTTGTATCTTGTTCTGAATGTTGCTTTTGAAATATCAGATTCTTTGACTTTCACATGATGATATCCTTATCTAAAATCAATCTTAGAGAACATTGATGCTCCTCTCAACAAATCAAACAGATCATCGATATGAGGTAAAGAATACTTATTACATATCGTGACCTTATTCAATTGTCTATAGTCCATGCACAACCGTAGTGTGCCACCTTTCTTCTTCAAAAATAATACTAGAGCTCCCCAAGGTGATACACTAGGTCTAATGTATCCTCTATCAACTAATTCTTGTAACTGTGTCTTTAATTCTTTCAACTCACTCGGGCAATTCTGTACGGTGTCTGAGAAATAGGTGTTGTTCCAAGAAAAAGATCAATTGTAAACTCAATCTCTCTATCAGATGGTATTCCTGATAAATAATTGGGAAAACATTTAAAAATTCTCTCACCATTGAAACATCTTCGAGTTTCAGCTTTTCTGTTTCTATCTCTACTATGTGTGCAAGATAAGCTGCACAACCTTTCCTCAACATCTTTACAGCTTTAAGTACTGAAATGAGACATGTCAGAACAATTTTCCTTTCTCCTCTCAAATCCACTTTTGTTGATCCTCGTTCCTGGAAAGTTACTTCTTTTCTATGGCAGTACATAGTAGCATGATTCATTGATAGAAAATCCATGCCAAGGATCACATCTAATTCTTGTAACTCAAAAGGTATCAAATCTACAGACATACTGACATCTTCTACTAATACTTCACAATCTCTAATCACATCACTAACCAATACGACATCGTCAACAGGAGTATAGATAATTAAGTGATCTGATTGTGATTCTATCGTTTTACTCAATTTACTCCTAAACATGTTGGAAACAAACTGAATGTGTAGCTCCAAGGTCTAATAAAAAATAAGCAGATAAACCATAAACAAGTAATGTATCGGTAATGACGTCTGATGCATTCTCTGCTTTTTGCTGTTTTATGGAAAATACTTTCCCTTGCTGACGAGGTCGTCCTGCAACCCCTTTCTGTTTAGCATCACTAGAGCTTCCACCTCCTGCCCCTGAAAATTTTGTTGGCTTACTGTCTGTGACTAGACTTGTCATCCTTCTTGAATTCCTTAAATTAACTGTGGATAATCTCTTATGAAATGACCAGGTTACTTGCAGTAATAACAAACACCCTCTCCTACTAAACACGGTCCTCTGTGAGTTTTACCACAACTACCACACATATTTCTTTCCACTTGATTGGATACTGAATCTTGCCCTGTCCTCGGTCATGTCGATAATCCAATCGTTCGACTTGAAGTTCTCTGACTCTGCTTCGAAAACGCACTCCTTGTACTTCTCTATATGACTGACTAAGAGATCGAGATTTAGAATTCCTTCTCCCTTAAATTTCAGGAGTGAATCGTCTCTGATCTCGTTGATAGAAACCACTAGTCATAGAAACAGCTCGACTGGGCCCCGTACCTTCCTCTAAACTCTGTTTCACTCACATAACAGTTTCAACAAGTTGTTTAAAATCTGTCCACTTAGCTATTGTTGTAACTGAGGTACGGACCACCTTTCGCAAACCTCTTTTAAATCTTCTACATCTATCACTCTTCGAAGCCACTATAGTGTGAGCATACTTGGATAACTCGGTATACTTCCTTTCATATTCTGCTACTGATAGTGAACCTTGCAAAAATTTAAGAAATTCATCTCTCTTTGTCTCGCAGTAAGTACTAGGGTAGTACTTATCTTCAAATATCTTCTCGAAAGTCTCCTAGTCCATTGTACTAGTATCTCTTCTACTAGCCTTAGGCTCAATCATGAATACACATGTTTGTACTAAAATTCTCATAAATAACTGAAATTGTTCTTAAATATCTTTGCCTTAAGTATTCATTAGGAAATACTTATGAAACTCAAATCATTCAAATCATACTGGAATTTCATCTAGAAATACTAAAGCATGCTCAAATCATACTCTACTGAAATCTTGTAAAACATGAAAATTTTTCAGCCTCTAAATATATCAAATCATGCTTACTAGAAAATGTAAAATCATAAATCATGTATCTAGTCGTTATATAACACATTTTTGGTTTGAAGAAATCATAAACATTCAAAATATTTGACTCAAAAAGTTTACCTCGTAAAACGTGTAAACTCGAAAATATTTTAAAAAAATTTATACTAGACATGCTTTAAAATCAAAATTTAAAATTATAAGTCACTCGCAAACTTGATGGAACGTTCTCGATTCGTAAACTTCTCCGATCGTCAAATTTCCAAAAAATTGTGCAAAATCGGTGGATTAAATTGAGTCGATAACTAAACCCGTTTTTATGTTAAATTTCCTGAATACCCCTTAATTTGTTACTTAATCAAGGTTAAAATGGGCATTTAACATTAATATACTAATTGGGTTAAGGAAAATAAGCAATCTATCTTCTGGCTCTAATGACAGACAAACAATGACAGTAACCTTTTAATGACGAACTTTTAATGACAACTCCTCACCGCCTTGATATCTTTCAGTGCAGGCAAGTTTTCAATCACATCAACCTTCGTCAGATCAACTTCTAGTCTTTTTTTTAAAAAATTTATGTCCTAGCGAGATACCTTCTATTGCCCTGAAGTTACATTTTTACTAATTTAGCACAATGGTGGTCTCTCACACCGCGTCAACACAACTTCCAAATTCTTCAGGCATGACGCATAAAATTTTTCGAAAACTAAAAATTCATCCATAAAAATCTCCACTAAGTCCTACAGAAAGTTCAAGAAGATGGTCATCAAGCACCTCTGAAACGTATCTGACGCATTACATAATCCAAAGAGCATGCATCGAAACGCAAAAGTGCCATATGGAAGTGTAAAGGTTGTCTTCTCCTGATCTTCCAGTGCTATCATGATCTGATTATATCAAAAATATCCATCTAGGAAGCAATAAAATTCATTACTAGTTAATTTTTCTCGCATCTAATCAATAAAAGGTAGTGGGAAGTGATCCTTTTTTATGGTTGCATTGAGTTTTTTGTAATCCATGCATATTCTCCACCCAATTACTGTTATGGTTGGTATCAACTCGTTGTTGCTGTTTGATCCACAGTAACACCTCTCTTTTTGGGAGTGCATTGGACAGGACGTACCCAGTTGCTATCTGAGATAAGGTAGATCACCCATCCGTCCAACCACTTGATGATTTGCTTCTTTACCACTTCTTTCATGGTTGTATTCAATCTTCACTAATACTGAACAACCCTTAGACAACCTTCTTTCAATCAAATTTTGTGTATACAATAGGATAGACTAATACCTCTAATGTCGACTAACGTCTATCCTAACACCTGGCTATGTTTTCTTAATACATCAATCAGAGCATTTTCTTCAGATGTGTTCAATTTAGCTAAAATTATTACCTGTAGGGTATTTTGTGCTCCCAAGTATGAGTACTTGAGGTGCTCGGGTAATGTCTTGAGGTCCAACTTTGGTGACGCCTCTAATGAAGGTTTTCTTTTTCTCCATTTCTCTCCTGGAGATTTTCGCTTTCAATTCTTTCCTGACTTTCAGTTAATGCGTTGATACATTCGACGCCTTCATCATCCAATTCTTCCTCTGTACTAGCTAACAGTTCCTCAAATAGTTACAATTTTGTATGTTTCCATTCCAATGCATTAATGGAATGGCATGTTTCCATTCCTTTGGGGTATTTCAACGCCTCAAACATGTTGAATTTTAATTATTGATTATCCACCTGCATGGTCAATTTTCCCTTGTGCACATTAATCAACTCCCTGTGTGTGGAAAAGAATGGTCTTTCCAAGATGATAAGAGCTTCCTTATCCTCATCATAGTCGAGGATGATGAAGTTCGCAGGAAAGATAAATTTGCCACTTAAATAAGGATATATTTAATTTTGCCCGCAGGATGTGTGATTGATCTATCTACGAGCTACAACATCATAGCTATGCCTCACTGCGCCAATGTTAAGTTTTTTGAATACTGAGATCTGCATCAAATTGATGCTGGTTCCCAAATTGCATAATGCTTGGCCTAGATAGATTTCCTCAATTGAACATGGGATTATGAAACTGACTGAATATTTCATCTTTTCTAGTACTCCGTTTTGGCATAATGAACTGGTTTCTTGATTCAAGGCGACTCCTTCATAATCATTTAATTGTCGCTTCTTAGATAAAATGTCCTTATGAATTTTACATAAGAAGGCATTTGTTCTAGCACCTCGACTAGTGGTATGTTGATATGTAGCTATTTGAGCACATCAAGAAATCATTTCAACTGTGGTTCATCATTCTTCTCCTTCAGGGGCCTGTTTTTCCTTTACCCCTTTGATCATTTGGCGACGAAATGTTCTCTTTACTGTTCTAAACTATTGGTTGTTGTCCAATTTTCGTTCTCTCAGTCCTCAATGCAACTACTTCACATTGCTCTCCTTCAATTTGACTTACGTCTGTAAGAGTTTCCATGATACTGAATACATTACCTGGTCTTGTAACTGGACCACTTGGACCTCAAAGTTTTGGATTGAAGAGGCTTGACTTTGCAGCAGTGCATCATTCTTTTGCGTGTATTGCTTGATCAAGTCCTCCAGATGTGCTGAATTGGATGCCCGGTGCGTCTCATATTGTGCTTGAAGCGATTTTTGGTACAATTGATGGAACCCTGGTTGTCCACCTCTATTATCTTTATGTCCTCCAAACCCTTGTCTTTCTCCTTGTTGATTTCTTCCCCACCTAAAATTACGATGATTTCTCTATCATTGATTATGAGTGTTGGAGTAAGGATCATGCTTGACGAACCACACAGGCTCATGATTTTATGGGCACATATAAAAATTGTGAGTCTCTCTGCTTCCTACATAGCTGGTTTGGCTGATTGCTTTGTTCTGATTGGAGTTCCTGGTGCCTTGGTTAAGCACCAAATACTATGTTAGAGAAGTCATGGTGGCCATCTGCTATTTCAGTGTGGTCATTGCATCGATCTCAACCTTAGCTTGCTCAGTCTTTCTCTTACTGGATCTGGATCAAAATTCATTACCCTCCAATTCTTCATTATTTTTGGATACTCTATCCAGAACATCCTTGGCCTCAGTATACATTTTATTCATCAGCCCGCCTGTACCAGCAGCTCTCGCATCGGCTGCCTGCATTGTGTTCTTGTTCAATCCATCATAGAAGATCTCCATCTGCACGCATTATGGAATTCCATTATGCAACCAACTTTTGACCAAGCTCTTGAACCTATTCCATGGCTCGTTCAACATTTTCCTGCCATATTGTTCAAAATTGGCGATGTCACTCATTCTCTTCGCATTCTCATGTTGTTACTTCCATTATGCGATAGATTTTCATGAATTTCTCCACCTTCTGATCCCATGTTGTCACTTCTTCTGCATCTAGACAATGCACCCACTTTCGAGCATCAACCCTTAAAGAGAAAGGTAATAATGGCAGCCGTATTTCATCTTGAGTGATATTGAGGAAAGATAATGTGCTGCATATCTTAGATTAATTGCTTATGAGTATCCTCTCGTGGAAAACCCCCAAATTGATCCGCTGTTTGAATCATTTGTAACATCACTGGTTTCATTTTGAATCTTGCTCTTGTAAATGTAGGTTTGGAAATTTCAGAAGCAAACTCATTTAAGCTGAGAGAGGCATAATCTCTGATGGGTCGATTGCTATCATTAGCAATCAAGATTGGATGCTCAGGTTCTATGCCCTCTCTATTACCATTTTGTGTTGGCGCAGGGTCATGCGCTGGCACATGGTTTTGGTTGTTCTTTTGACCTCCCATCTGATTAAACTCTTCCACTAAATTTCTCACTCTTTGGTCAGGGTTCCTTCGATTCATTTGTCGAAATGTTCGTTCAATCTTAGAGTTAAATACAAGGCAAGGCATTAAGCCTTCAATTATATATTGTTTGGAAATTTCTCGACTAAGTTCCAATACACCATCAATTAAACCAACAAAAGAACACTAAGACTCACATAGTAAACAACAAAAATCTCCGGCAACGGTGCCAAAGACTTGTTGTGTTGGGTATATGTGAAAATAATATAGTGGATATCCGACGAAATGGATGTGCATACAATATTTTCTAACCTTGTCCAAGTATAAACAACATTAGGTACCTGGTAAGTTTATGGTCAAACAAAGGAAAGTTGTAACATCCCAAATTTGAAGGTAATTTTTAATTTTATTAATTATTAATTTAGTTGTTTAATTTATGAGTTATGTGAATTATGTGATTATGTTAGTTGATTTGTTTGGGATGTATTTGGTTTTATTTGATTATTTGTGTTTGAGGAGAGAGGAAAGTGAGTTTTAAATAAAGAAAGAGGAAAGTGAGTTTAACGAGGAGAGCAGAAAGTGGGTTTTAATTGTGGAAGAGAAAAAGGAATAGGCATAATGATGATGATATTATTATTATTAATATTAAGTTTTTTTATATAAATAGGATCCCTCGTGAAACGTGCAATTCATCTTCTTCCTCACTAAAACCCTAACTGCCGCCCCTTTATTCTTCATCTTTTTTTCAGCCATTGGCCGCCGCAACTCCTCACGTCGCACCGCCTCGCTGCTACACGCCAAGTCGCCACCCTCGTCACAAATTCGAGCTGCAACCCCACACGCCAGTCTCGCTCCTCAAGCGCGCTGCCGCTGTAACCCAAGCCGACGAGCTCCCCTTCCGCGTTGGATATATCCACATCTGCAACGCTGCGACCCACCACGCCGTGCCATCCAATTTCGTTGCCGTCGTCGTTCCTGGTTGATTGTGGGTAAGGTTTTGTAGTTGGTGTTTTGTGTACGCATCTAAGGTTTTAGTCGGCGAAATTAACATGGGTTTATTTTGTTATGTTCTTTGTTTTGAAGGTTCAATTGAGGCATTCTATTGTTATTAATTTGTAGAGTTGGCTCTATAACTTGGAGTGGAATCTTGAAAGAAATTGGTAAGTTCGGTGTATGGGCATTATAGTTTGCATGTGGTCCCACAGATTTGTTAGGACGACCCTGATATTTGGCTGTATGGACGTTCTGACCAAACCATTTGATAGTGTGTCGAAGAGAACAAGTTAATAAAAAGAGTTAATGGTCACCTAGTGGGATCAGTAGTGGATCCCTTACTGGATATATTTTATACTCATCCTGTCTATGATTTGTTTCAAACAAAGGTAAGAAGAGACCGACAAGGGACAAGAAGAGCCTGATACGATACTGTGGGGGACCATGAGACGTTTACCTTTTACACTGTGTTTTCTGGGGCCATTACTGTTTATCTATTTTATTTTATTCGTCGTAACTATTTTGACTTAGAAAACTATTTTAGGGATCCCCTTTAGGCACTTTTTGCATTTAATTAAGTATTTGTTTTGATGACATTTTAAATGATTATTTTGTTTCAATAAAAGTATTTGTTTTACGTTACTTCTGTCTTTTAAAATTCAATTTATTGGTTTTAACTAACGAACCGAATCAATTTGGGAATTCGGAGCGTTACAGTTGGAATCAGAACCTAAGTTTTAGGTTCTGTAGATTGAAAAATAGCCTATTCAGCAACTCTCATTACCAGACGACTCAGTTGCACCAGGATTTTGAGCAAGTCGAGATTGCAGTTGTAGTGAGGGAAGTTACCTCAAAGTTGACACAATTAACGGTGCAACCGACATTCAGATAGAGGATTATTGAGGCTCAAGGTGGTGGCCAATACTTAAGTATGAAGCACGACCTAGCAGAGTCAGGGCAAGCTGAGGGATTTTTTGTATCCTCTGATGATGGTCTCCTATTTCAGAAACGTTTGTGTATTCTAGCAGACAACGATCTCAAGAAGAAATTGTTTTCTGAAGCTCATAACTCTCCGTTTGCTATGCATCCTGGTAGTACCAGGATGTACCAGGAGTTAAAGCATTTTTACTGGTGGCCTAACATGAAGAGGGAAGTAGCATACTTTGTTAGCAAATGTCTTGTGTGACCACAGGTAAAAGCACCAAGACAGAAGCCAGTAGGTTTGTTACAACCTCATGGAGTTCTAGAGTGGAAGTGGGAGAACATGTTGATGGATTTTCTTACAGTGTTGCCTAGGAAAGCGAAGGGCCACACTGTGATTTGGGTTATTGTGGATAGACTCACCAAGTCAGCACACTTTATTCCAGGTAGATCTACGTATACAGCGAACAAGTGGGCTCAGTTGTATTTGAAGGAGGTGGTGAGGTTGCACAAATTTCCTGTGTCAATTGTTTCTGACAGGGATGCCCGTTTCACCTCTAATTTCTGGAAAGGTCTCCAGATCGCCTTGGACACATGGTTGGATTTCATTACAAACTTTCACCCACAAACTGATGGTCAAATTGAAGTTTAAATCAGACATTGGAGGATATGTTGCGAACTTGCGCACTAAAATTTTCTAGGAGTTGGGACTCTGACAAACATTTGATGGAGTTCTCATATAACAATGGTTATCAGGCTACTATTGACATGCTGCCGTTTGAAACCTTGTATGGTAAGTGTTGCAGGTCTCCTATGTCGATTATTTCTGACAGGAATGCCCGTTTTACCTCTAATTTCTGGAAAGGTCTCCAGAATGCCTTGGACACATGGTTGGATTTCAGTATAACCTTTCACCCACAAAGTGATGGTCAAATTGAACGTTTAAATCAGACATTGGAGGATATGTTTCGAGCTTGTGCACTAAAATTTTATAGGAATTGGGACTCTCACAAACATTTGATGGAGTTCTCATATAACAACGGTTACCAGGCTACCATTGGCATGGTGCCATTTGAAGCCTTGTATGGTAAGTGTTGCAGGTCTCCTATGTGCTGAGATGAGGTTGGTGAGCAGATGTTGATTGGTCCTGAGTTGGTGCAGTCTACTAATAAAGCTATCCAGCAGATTAGAGCACGCATGAAGACAGCTCAGAGTAGACAAAAGAGTTATGCAGATGTGACACGAAAGGACTTGGAATTCGAGGTGGGAGATAAGGTGTTTCTAAAGGTAGCACCTATGCAGGGTGTTTTAAGATTCACAAAGAAGGGGAAGCTGAGTCCCTGCTTTATTGGACCATTTGAGATTCTGGAAAGAATTGGTCCTATGGCGTACCAGTTAGCATTACCACGATCTCTCTCTGCAGTTCATGACGTTTCCCATGTCTCGATGTTGAGGGTTTAGGGTTTCGGATGTATTTGGTTTTATTTGAATATATGTGTTTGAGGAGAGAGGAAAGTAAGTTTAATGACGGAGATAAAAGTGGGTTTTAAATGAAGATAGAAGAAATTAAATTTAATGAGGAGAGAGGAAATTGGATTTTTATTGTGGAAAGAGAAAAGGAATAAGAATAATCATAATGATATTATTATTATTATTATTATTATTATTAAGTTTTTTTTATAAATATTTAAGATCCCTCGTGAAGCGTGCAATTCATCTTCTTCCTCACCAAACCCTAGTTGTTGCCACTTTCTTCTTCATCTTTTTCATCCGTCGGCCGCTATTGCTCCTCACGTCGCGCTGCCTTGCTGCTACATGCCAAGCAAGCACCCTCGTCGTTAGTCCAAGCTGCAACCCCGCGCGCCACCGCTTCAACCCAAGGCGACGAGCTGCCTCTCCATGCCGAATATGTCCACGTTCGCATCACTGTAAGCCACCGCGCTGTACCGTCCAGTTTTGTTGTTCTCATCGTCGTCGGTTGGCTGTGGGTAAAGGTTTTGTAGTTGGTGTTTTGGGTAGACATCTAAGGTTTTAGTTGGAGAAATTAACATGGGTTTATTTTGTTATGTTCTTGGTTTTGAAGGTTCAATTGAGGCTTTCTATTGTCATTAATTCGTATAGTTTGCTCTATGAATTGGAGTGGAATCTCGACAGAGATTGGTAAGTTCGGTAAGGAACCAAATTGAAAGATTAAGGTTATTTAATTAATAATTTTATGGGAAAATTGTTAATTAAATTATTATGTGTATGTTGAATTCGAAGCTTTTGTGATTTAATTCGTAGGAGTTTCCCCACAAATTAATTGGAGTTTTCGTTGTTGATTGATGAGATTAAGAATGGTTATTAAGGAGTAAAACTAATTAATAATTTTTATAGAAAAATTATTAATTTAATTATTTATGTTTAGGATCGGTTTGAGGATTTTATTTCAAGCCAAAAAAATTTCTGCAAATTGAGGTAAGGGATACTTCTGCTGAATCCATGTGTTAGGCGTATAAGGTGAGGAAGATGGACTGAATCGTATGCTTTGTGAATTTTCTGCAGTCGTTGAACCATTTATTGTGGCTATGTTTAGGGATGTTATAGGACATCTTATTCATAGCACAATAGTTGTTGGTTGGATTGCGGACTATGTAACAGCTGATTCTTTGTTATATTATGACGTTAACTTCGGGTTTTTGTATAGTTAATTGTGTGGATTATGCACGACCTATCGTTCTATGTGGATTATGTAAATCATGTTAACTATTCTATGAGGAATGGACTATTGTTGTGATTGCTACACTTATTGATTGTGGTTTTTGTTGGATTATGGTGTCAGTTAACTCTACCTATTAACTTTGTGTACTTTGTTTAGGGACGGGTTGACAAGCCTGTGAGGCATGTGTCATGAGGGTTGGGTTAACAAGCCTGTGTGGCATGTGTCCCGACATGATTGCTTTTGCTTGTCATCCCACAGGTTTGTTAGGAAGACCCTGACATTGGGCTGTATGGGCGTTCCTACAAAAACCATTTGACTGTGTGTCGTAGAAAACAAATTAATAGAGAGAGTTAATGGTCACCTAGTGAGATCAATAGGGGGTCCCTTACTGGGTATATTTTATACTCATCCTTCCTTTGTTGTGTTTCAGGCAAAGGTAAGAAGAGACCGACAAGGGACAAGAAGAACAAGTGACCATAATGTTGGGGACAATGAAACATTTTGCTTCCGCATTGTGTTTTCTGGCGCCTTTACTGTTATCTATTTTATTTTATTCGTCGTAACTATTTTGATTTAGAAAACTGTTTTAGGGATCAGTTTTAAGCAGTTTTCGCATTTGATTAAGTATTTGTTTCGATGACATTTTAAAAGATTATTTTGTTTAAATAAAAGTATTTGTTTTCCTTCACTTTTGTCTTTCACAATTCAATTTACTGGTTTTAATTAAGTAACGGCTAGATTCGATTTGTGAATTCGGGGCGTTACAAAAGTCATGATTACAACAGTGAGTGGAGTAATATTCACTTGAGGAAATGAGTAATTAAACTAATGATAGAGAAATTCAATATTAAACTAATCTAACTAATCTAAGTTAATCTACTCAGATGTGATGCAGTGGATGGTTGTGTGTTAACTAACCTCGAAACTAATGCAAGTATTGTGTTAAGTGAATAATGTAGTAGACAGGGTTAAAGAGTCATCCTAATCTATTCATAAACATGGTAATCTCATGCACTCAGTACTAATTAAGACAACCAACCTTTTGGCGCCTTGATGCCACAAATATTCTATTTTTAAATATAAATGATGCACCTACAATCTTTGCTCACTGTGGTTTAAGTTACTTACTTTTTCGAGCAATTAACTACTTTTACTTTAAACATACTCTTTCAATACATATCAAGGAAAATAAAAATTACCATATCCATTTACAGATTAATTCCTAACTTCGTAACTCATTAGTGACTTTAGTTACTCATAATACTTAGAAAAACTAAAAACGTGGAGATAGATGCAAACCATGTTTTCATATTCATAAAGCAAGTGTTACACAAATTGAATCATAAAATATAAACACAAGAAATGCAGAAGAATAACACAACAAAATAGAGATTATAAATCACAATTGTTTGCTCTTCGAGAGTGATTGAATGCTTGCAAAAAGCTTCTCGGTCTTATGAAGTGGATGAATGGATGGAGGAAATCTAGGAAGATGATGTTGAACTTTGGAAATTTTGATATGTCGAAATTAACTAGTCCTCTCTCATTGGCTACTTGACTAACTCTTGTTCTGATCATTGAATGTAATATTTAAATGCCTCGGACAACTACCATTCACTACGCACTTTCTGTGCTTCTGGACACCTATTTTTGTCCATAGTGGAGCTTGGACACGTCCCGAAAGTTTTGCACTACATAGGATCTTTAGCGCACATGTGACTCTCAATGCATTCTTAACACTCGGCTACACATCAATAGATGAATTCCTCTTAGCATTGTGTCTGGTTTAGGCGTTGAAGTGTATTTACTTCAGTTCTGCTTTCAATCATACGATGAACAATACCACGCGATCAAAGAATTCGAGAAATACAATTTTACAAACACTGAACTGATATCATGCACAAAATACAACGTACAAGTGTAAATGATGCGTTTCCTTTGTGTTTCTCAGTAGAGTATTAAGAGATGAATGTATAATAATACACATTTCTCGATGCTATCACTTAGATTTGGTGAAGTCGGTGAGTCTTTTGTTTCAAGTTTCTCTTTTGTTACTCCATTTTGAGATCAATAGCAAGCAAAACGGGGGAAACAACTAACATTAGAGTGGTCGGAGGAAGTCTCTTTCCACTTCTTAAGGTAATAACACTTACATTGGCGTGCTTCAATTGAGCATGCAATTTACATTTGTTCTTAAGTTTACTTACCACAGTCACCAATTGTGTAATTTTGTTGCCAATGTTGTTACATCTGGTCCTAGGCTCATGTTGAAGGAACTTGGTTTCTTGAGAGAGTTGGATTGAATACTTTTTCAGTTGATAAATCTCCTGTTGGAATTTTAAGGTGTTGTCAGCGAGGGTACAATATCTTCTAAAGAAACATCTAAAGAGGAAAAAGCTGGATTGGAAGACCCTGTTTCTTGACGTCCCTGACTTCTCCATCTCAAGTGAGGGCGATCTCTCCATCTGGCACTGTACATGTTACTGTGTGGCTCATACTTTCTGTCGAACCCTTGAATTGAATTGACTTCCTTAGTGACCTCGGGACATATGTCGGATGGTTGCCTAATCAGTTCACAAGCTTTGCAAACCATAGCTTGTTGATTTGCTCATTTTCAAACTTTTTCATAGGAGTAGGCAAATTAGAGAGTTGAGATCTAAGTTCGTTACCTCTTTTGAAGTTGAAAAGTCAGTTTCGGATGCTCTAGTCCCAAAGTTTTGGGAGTTTTCTACCATGGTTGAAATTAAGTCATTAGCATCTGATGGAGTTTTGTAGACAAGAGCTCCACCGGTCGCTGCATCAATTGTGCTTTGATCAGAGGCAAGCAAACTTGAGTAAAAATATTGTATGAGATATTGGGTAAAGATTTGATGATGTGGTAAGCTTCAACATAAATCTTTGTACCGCTCTCAATGTTCAAACAATAATTCTTCTACGACTTGTTTGATGCTATAAATCTCTTTCCTTATACTGTTGGCTCTTGAAGGGGGAAAGAATTTCTCCAAAAAAATATTTTTTCAAACCATTCCATGAAGTGATAGATATAGGAGGTAGATAGTATAACCATCTCTTTGCTACATTGATTAGTGCAAATGGGAAAGCTCTTAAGTTAAGTTGCTCCTTGGTAATGTCGTGGGACCTCCTTCCATCACAAACCATGGGGAAGTCCTTTAGGTGTTTGTGTGGATCTTCTCCCGAGATTTCTTTAAAAACAGGCAAGAGGTGTATGAGCCCTGATTTGAGCTCGAACGAAATTGTAGTCTCTGGATACACTATGCAAAGTTATCTTTGTGTTAAGTCAGGCTCGGCGAGTTTTCTGAGGGTTCTTTCTCTAGCTTCACCCATTTCTTTGCTTCTTGCAAATCTTGATGTTGTAACACTCTTTCTCTTCTTTTTTCCCTTCGAATTCACCTTTTCCTCTTAGTTTATATCTACAAAAGAATTAAAACTAACATCTTGCGATGGAGCGGGTCATATACGAAAGGAAACTAAATCACACACACAATCTTTTGTTAAAATTCAAAATTTTGACAAAAATTCAAACCTATTACCAAACACCACCAATAACGATGCCAATTTTTTGGTTTTTTGGGTTGTAACAGAAGTGATGTTAAGAATGTAAATTCTCTCAAATAGTCCAAGAAGATACTTCATAAGTCGAAACTGTTAACTATGAACTAACAAAAACGTAGTAACGAGTAAGTTTGGAGTCGAACCCAGAGGAATTTTGTTAAGAACAATTAGTTTTGTCAATAATTTAGATATTGTAACTAGAATGGGGGTTTTGTTGTAATCTTTGAAGAAACTTAAAGAACAAGAAAGTAAATGTTTTTTTGTTGTTTTCAAGAAATTTAGAACACAAAAGTAGTGTTTTTTTGCCTCAATTAATAAGAAATCATGAATGAGCAGTTTTAGTTAATCTTTTAATGACAAATTGCAATTAACAACACACAAAAACTAATTAGTTCAAGAAACTAATTACCTCAAATTAACGAATAAGATTTACATCCCAAATCAACGAACAAGATTTACATAGAATTCATGTTAGAGTTATCAAATGCATTTTGTAACATCCCAAACTTTTTTTAAGGTAAATTATAATTTTATATTATTATTTATCTTATTATTTTTCGTAAAGTTGTATTTTTGGGTTGTTTATATTTTGGGTTATTTTTGGAAAGAATAAAATATTAGAGGTTATAATAATATTGGTTACATTATTATCCTTATTTTATTTAATACATTGGGAATAGGGCAACCTCTCCAACCTTCTTCTTCATCAAACCCTAGCCGCAACATCCGCAACATTGGGAATAGGGCACCCTCTCCTCCCTTGTCGCCACCGCTGCTCTCCTTCACGCCGCCGTCTCCGCCAGCCGCAGCACCCAGCCACGCCCCACGCCCAACTTCTTCAACCCGAGCCGCAACACCAGCCGAACGCCCAAGCCCAGCCGCTCCAAGCCGCGCGTTCAACGTTGCCGTTTGGATCCCGCGTCAGCGCTGCGTCCAGCCGCCTCAGCCTCGCGCATCTCCAAGCAGCTGACGCTCAACTCCATTTGCCTCGCCGAGCCTCGCAGCAGTTGTCGTGCGCCGCCAGCCGCGTCGAACCAAGGGACTCCAACGCCGCGCGCGCCCAGTCGTTCGCGAGTTAGTCGCCTCCCTGCATCGAGTCAGCCGAGCAGCTCCACCTGAACGAAGCCGTTTGCGCCCTTCGTCTGCAACCCGCGCACCGAGCTGCTCCACGCCCAGATCTGTTCGAGCCGAGGAAGCCGCCAACTGTCCTCTTCAGATCTGTTCGCAGCCGAGCGAAGCTCCCCCACCAATCCGCGAGCGACGCCCCGCTCGTGAGTCAATCTTCATCTGCACGTGCCAGATCCGCTTCCCCGAGCCAGATCTACTTTCTTCCGAGCCGAGCCGCCGAGCCGAGCTGTGTTCTGGGATTTCCTGTCTCCGCTGCCTTCGCTCGTTGTTGGTTGTTGGTGAGTTTAGGTTTGGTTTATGAAGGATTAGAATT
>JBBPDJ010034798.1:0-16326 GCA_037974625.1 Cucumis cinereus | reverse complement strand
AAGTGAGAAATCAACAGCTACCCTGTGTGGCCAGTAGAGAGAGTCCCTTACTGAGTATATTTATATACTCACCCTTTCTGTGTTTTTATTTTTCAGGCTAAGAGAAAAGGAGACCGGCGAGGAACAAGAGGAATCTGCGACCATGCTCATCAGGACTATATGACCAGTTGCTTTCGCCATGGTTTTAATCCGTATTTCACTTGTACTTTTAGCTTTTACAAATTGCATGTCTTACTTGGGGCCCAAACGTCAAAAGTTTTACATTGTTTTAAGCATTATTTCTTTGATTTTCTGCATAAAGTCGATTTGAGTGTTTTTTTCAATTTCTTCCATAAAAATGATTTGAAATTTTCAAAAGTCTGGTTTTAAATTCTTATTTTATTTCAAGTAATGATCTCGGGTTGTGATAGAAAACTCGGAGCGTTACACTAAGTTTCTTTGCATTATTGTTCACTCCATTCTTCTCCTGTGCTTTGCCTTTCCTCGAGATGCACGGATACAGAGATCATGTTCAAGTAGAGCTGCAACCACCTCCTTACTTAGAGAAAAGTGATCTTGGCTGGAAGAAATCGGTTTTGGCTCCGTCTCACTATCGAGCTCCATCATTTCAGAGTCATTGAATTGATTCGATGAAGTATTTTCAACTACCACTAGTTGTTGGTTTCCCTCAGCCCCTCCCATTTCTACTTCATTGATTTCAAAGAGCTCTTGAAGATATACAACACTATCTAGGGTTGCTGGACAATCCTCAACTTCTGAAGCAGCAAACCTATTTTTCGACGTATTGCTATCAAAATTTTAAAAAGAAAAATCCGAGTTGCAGTCGCTACCCTCCTCAGAGACTTTTGTGGCGGTGTTCGGAGGATGAAAATCTCTAGTCGTTGAGTCAATCTCACCCTTCTGGAAAAAAGTACGTACTTGATTCACTTTAGCAAAATTTAATTTTTTAACGGGCTTGGTCTTACGACCCAAGGTCATATCCTGGTCAATTTTTTGGGAAACTACCATGTCTTTAATAAAAGTCCCTTTGGGCCCTACCAAATTGTGGGTCGTTGTTCGGTCATCTCTTCCGCCACCCCCTTTCCTTTTAGGTCTACTTGGCCCATTTGATTAGTTAAGCTCTCCTCCATCAGACTCGGCGGCAACTTTCAAACATCTTCCTTCCCACGCAGACCTGCCATCCTTACAGGAAGCTGACGTCTCTACTCTGTCATACCTTTCTTTTTTAGAAAAATGGTAAGCCTCGATTTTGAGCCTAACACTCGAGTTTTCCACCCTCCAAATATCTATCGGGTTTTGGCCCAAAAAGCCCGGGCCCTTAAAGAAGGTTTCAGTCGCCTCCTATGAGAAGGTGCCATGGATTCCGACCACCTTATCTATTAATAGGTTAACATCCTGATACGTTACAATCTGCACCATATAGGTATCAGTGCCATCCACCATTACAAACTTTGAAGGAAGACAGCCACAGTAGTTTCCTTTTATCTTAATTCAAACTTCTGCTCACTTGACAAGGCTGGAATTTTCATCATCCAAATCCAAAAAACCACCAAGCAAATCACCCACCTCTTTGAAATTGGGGGCATTCCAAAGGTGCAGAGGGAAATTCTGGAGCTTGATCCAGAAACCATAAGAAGGAATCATCTGAGTTCTCGCGTGAATCATGGGGTCTCAAGTTTTTACTTTCAAGGTGAAAGGGTCGAAGGTCACCCACCCCTTATTCATGGTCAACAATTTGACCATAGTCTGATCAGGACATTTCAGGAGAGCCTTATCTGGGAGGAATGGGTTACTAATGAAATTACCTTCTGTCTATCTTTGAATAGCATCTAAGATCCTACTTCAATCATCATGAAAATATCTCTTTGTTACGATCAACGTGTCTTCCCACTGAATCTTTCACACCTTTTTTGTGTGTTGACTGTCCCTCTGATTCGTAACTTTTCCTGCGATCGCTAGGCCATAACTGACTTTATTTTGAGAGGGAAGAGCGGGCTAGGTATATGAGTTTTTGAAATCAAGATGCTTTTTCTTATCTTCCCCCTCATTACTAAATTCCAGCAAAAGGTTTATGAATTTTTCCCACCCATTTAGATCAACCCCCGAGGGAACAATTAAATTACCTTTCTTCCTAGAGTGGAGGACTTTAGAGATCTCTAGGAAACTCCCTCTTTTGTTGGTGGTTTTCTGTACCCAAATGAACCTTCCGTTGCAGAAAGTCTTTCGAAAAAACTTTTGTTGTTTAGTTGCTTGTAGAACTTCTTCCAAAGCGTCTATCAGCCAGACTATAACAACCTCTTCACCAACTATTGAGTATGATTTGTTTTGATGTCTTTCAATTACACGAATCACTCTTCCTTTACTCTTCCTGTCAAACTCACATGAGAAGGATTTGTTTTCAATCTTTGTGGAAACCAAGATGTATTGTTCCTTTCATCACCAGGCAAGCCAGAGCTACTCTGTCGCAACTCTGAAAGAGCTACGTTGAGTCGATGATGAAAAACGTGACCCTAAATCGAAAGAACGAACACCAGGAACTCTCTCTCTCTCTAGCTTCAACCACCGTACTTTGTGTTTTAAGAATTAGAAACATGAATATGTTTGATAACTATTTATGTTTCTTGTTTCTTGAAAAAGGGCAACAAAAACAGAAATTCGTCTGATAGCTATATCTTATTTTTTGTTTCTCAATTTTTCTTTGTTTGTAATAATATAATATTTATTAAAAAGTGGCCAAAATTTATATCAAGTAATACAAATAAGTCTCGATTTATGCTAAGATGAATTCGTTAACTTCCACAGTTTAGCTAACTTATTAACGTTTAAGTAAGTTAATCTAATCTAGCGCCCATACATGTTCATGAAAGATTAGTAAAACAGGCAACAGAAGCTAAAGGATCTAGATATCATCCTAAATGCATTATAATAAAGGAATAAATATATTTTGAAGCTTAAACTGTCCACTGTTTTGTTGTTGTAGTTGATCACTAAAAAGGCTTCGACAACGATACGATCTTCCCTACTATTCTTTTGGACTTACAATTAGTTTGTGAGAACTAGAGTGTGATTTTAGAACAACAAAATGAGAGAGTTTGGTGAGATTTGCTTAATTGACACCAAATTTGAGCAAACGACATTATGAATTAATCAAAATTAAATCTCACTTATTTATAAGCATTAGCCATGCAAGTAATGAATGAAGTGAGTTAATAGGGTATAGGGTTGAAATAGATATAGAAACTATTTGACTCTTCAAATTCCAGTAAGCTTGAAGTAGAAACTCACCATAACCCATTGAAGATGAAAAGTTGGATAAAATCCCCTAAGTTGACGTTGAATTTTTTCGCTATCAAAATATTATATTTATTATATGAAATTTGTAATTTAATTAATGCAAATTAATTAATTAACAATATAATTATACACTAACAAATGATCAAATAATAAATAATTAATTAAGCCAATTAATTAATTATAATTATAATTATTTTATATATTTATCCCAATCAATCCGATTGATCTAATTTGAACCTCTATTCAATTTTTCGATGTTAAATCTTATTTAAATACCATTTCTCTCTCAATTAGTAATTGTTAATTATATCTAATATTTTTAACGATTCAATCTCTAATTCAATTCAAACGATTCAAATTTTTCGATCACATTGTTCTATTTTTAATTTTATAATGAACTAATAGAGGGACCTAATGGACCTACAGATCATGAGCTCCAATGATCTAAAATTTACCGGCTAAAGTCTTTTAACATAGTTAATCAACATTCATAAACTAATGAAACTGTCTACTATAGCCCGTAGCTGCACTCTCCTTACTAGCTAAGCTCATTTTTGTTAATTAACCACCTTGAAAAAATGTTATAATAGAGCTTCAATTAATTTGAAATTAACTGAGAGAAATATATTGTGAGAATTATTGATCTTTGTCGGCTTTTTGGCATTTAATCTCAAATTAATTAATCAATATTTTGATGATAACAAACTTAATTTTATTGCTTAACAATTTGAGTGTTTTAGTGAGCCTATTGTGGAGTGAGCCTATTGTGTAGAACTCAAATTATGAATCCAACACAATTTGAATTGCCCAAATTGAAGTTCAAACGAAGAAATTATAAGGAAAACAAGCTTAATAGAAAAATACCCGAGGCAGTGACGTGGCAACCAAATTATCAAATTGGATTCAATTAGTGAGTGACATGTGGAACAAATGAAGAAGGAACACATAGTTGATTATTTGGATTGACTTTACAAAGAAAATGGTTTTAATATTATTTTAAAAAGAAAATAAATTTAATATTATTTTAAAAAGAAATTAAATTTAATATTATTTTATGTTTGTGTCTAACGTATAGTTTTTGACACATAGTGGACTTTTATTTTTTTGTTGGGTTTTAAAAGAAATGATTTTATAAAAACATATATTATTATATTATTATTTTTGTTTGTGTCTAACGGCTAATTTTTTGAAAGATGCTGGACTTGTTTTTATTGAGTTTTAAAAGAAATGATTTTATAAAGATATATATTATTATATTATCATCTTTGTTTGTGTCTAACGACTAGTTAAGTTTAAATTTTCACCATTTAATGTTCTTTTATAAAATCCAATGAACCAAATTGATTTTAGATTTCAACATCTCCTCTCTCTATTTAAAGACTTCATCTTCTTCAAAAATTACAACAACTTTCATTATTTTCATTCATCCATACTCACAAAGTTTCTATTGTTACGTTGCTCTCTCCAAGCTTCATTATTTATTCTTTTCATCTAACTCTTGAGAGAGTTATATTGTATTGTGAGGATTCATTTGTTGAGTGCTTTAATTTGTAAATCTATTATTTGAAAAAGTTTTTCTCGTCTTGTTTTTCATTTTAAAATCCATTGCTAAATGAGTTCCTCTTAATCCTTAAAAAGAGTCGTTTATGACGGTTTGATCGTGATCCGTGGAAACGATTGAGTTTTCTCTTGAATTTTTAAAAAGAGCGATGTAGAAATTGTCTCTAATCCTTGGAAAGAGTCGGTTCGAAATTTTAGTGACATACCCAAGAGGAGATTGGAAAATGGATGTAGGCTGGTTGTGCCGAACCACTATAAAATTATCGGTTTCAATTTCTCTATCTCTCTCCTATTTTGTTTTGCAATTAATTTGTTGATATAGTTCATTGCATAAAATTAATTGCTACAAATTTTTGCTTGAATTTGTTTATGTCACTTTATAAGTCATTTTGATGTGAATGCATTTGTATAAATTTCTTGTCTAAATCACTTATTAGCAAAAAGTTATTAATTTGTTTAATTTAGATCTCTTAGTTAAAAGTTTCATTAATTTGTAAAAATCCTATTCACTCAATCTAGAGGTGCCATGTCGATCCTACCATCTTTGTAACACATAATAAGATATATATTTTTTAGTTATCTTGGTTTTGGCTTCTACTCACTCAAAGGAATAAATTTCTTGGTATTGTTATCAAACCAAGTGAGTATTGCGATGCATAATTTTTTTTTACCTCGTTTTAAAATTCATAAGTATAAATATGAATTAGTTTGTCGAAACATCATTCTTGAATTCTTTTTTTTCTTTAACGAAAATAATTAAGTAAATACATTAAAAAGAATTCAATTGAAACTCTTGAATCTTCTTGGTTCAATCGTGTTAGTGAAAACGACCACTGGGAAGAATTGGGAAGCAAAGAGCAAAAGTATAAATGAGAGAGTTTCATACTACACTTTCTCTAGCATTATTATTTTTTATAATAATTTTGATGTAATTTTAGTATTTTCTTAATTTTTTTTTTATCGTTTCTAATGACATTTACGTAAGGATAATGTAGTCATTTTAAGATGCATTAGAGTTTTTTATTGAGAGGCTATTTAAGCTTTGCTATTAGGTTATTTTCTAGGAGTTGTTTTTGGAAGTTCGACAACGAATCAAATTGGGCCTTTATGCTTCTTTCAAGTCTAACTAGAAGAGCTTCTTGAATTTACAATTTACGTGTTGAGTTGCATTTGAAGAACATTCAAGTGAGATTGGTCATCCTATTTGTGGAGTGTTCGAATCTTGGGGCAAGAAACCTGTTTCATGTTTCAAGGTATTTGATCTTAAAGTAATTAGTATCTAATCCAATCCTTAGGATTGAAATCATATTCAGTGGGAGAAAGGTTAGTGATTGAGAATTAGGGGTTTGAAAGACTAATAGACATGCCAGTAGAAGCAATTTGAATAAAAATCACTCTAATTTTCTCTAATTTAGTGGATTAACATGTTTGGTTTTTTTTTTTTAAAAAAACAAGTTTAGGAACAACAACATTTGATGCTCGAAATTCCCTCTTTGTTGTTGAAGATTCTAATCATGAACTGTATGTAGAGTACCGTGAGAGCCTTCACGACTATCCTCCAAACTTAGAACGGGATGATGGGATCTTCAAGGCTGAGAGAGTATTTTTAAAGTACAAAATTTCCAGAATTCTTTTCAATTTCATTAACCCCTGTTCATATTAGAAGTTCAAAATTTGTACATGAAATTCATGCAAACTTAAGTGTAGTTGAATTTGACGCTTAGTCCCTTTCAAACTTGATGGGATTTGTGGCTTGATTAGGAGTGAACACCAAGCGAATCAACTTGCTTATTCACTGAAACCCACTAATGTTGGATTTCTCCTCTAAGATTAGTCAAAAGTCAAATATTGACTTCTTAAGCCTATTTTGACTTCTAAAGTCATGACTAGTCTAATTCCATCTTACACCTTTTCATTTAAATCAAAATTAATTCTAATAATTAACTTTAATTTAATTAATTTTATTTTAATATCCAATATTAAATCTCACTAAACCCGATCAATTTGATTGATCAATTTTGAATCTATTAAAATTTTGATATTTAAATCTTATCGAAATATCTTGTTCTCTTTTTTTTTTATCAAGCCGCTATTTATATAGAATATATTTAGCGATTTAATCTCTACAAAAATTTGAATAATTCGAATTCCTTCATCACATTGTTCTAAGGTTAATTCTGATATGATCAAGTAGAAGGATCTAATAGACCTACGGATCATGAGTTCCAAGGATTCAAGATTAACTGGCTAAACTCTTTAACTTAGTTCACCAACATTAGCTAACTACTAGGACTATGTACTATAGCCCGTAGCTGCACTCTCCTCATTGTAGATCTATTTATGTCCATTTGATATAACCATGATTAGTTAGTCGATTATTCACCGATTGTTCGTAATTACAGCTAGGTCAACACTATCATTTTACCTCTAAAATTAATTCTTGTTTCTTAAGTCCTACTGATTCTCTAATGAACAATTTATTTGTGGTCCAACAACTAAACCGAGTCCCTCTGCGGTCAATGAGAGGGTGAGACTTCTTGTTCAAGACCTAGAGTAAGCACTTAAGAGAACAACCTCTCTACTAACCCTAATAACGGGTAGGAGTGAATTTTCTCTTGCACCCTATGTCTCCAACTATCTACCCGGTCTTACCCAAGAAATGGAAAGTCTATTGAGCCAACACTATTGGGCTTCTCTCACCCATACATATATAATAATAATCTTGAAGAAACAAGAGTTCACAGCTAGCTTAGGATTAAGATCGATTTACCTAGGTCATCAAATTTGAAATAGTCAGTTTTAAACAATAAGCGATATTATAAAGTAAACGTGTCTATTTCATGGTTCAGTCTCATACAAACTCATTGAACAGGACCCCCTCACTCGCATGTCTCCTCATAAATGATTTAAGATCATATCATTTGTATTAAATACAAAGTGTGTCACATTCATAATGTACCTAGAATAAGGCGTCAACCTTATTCATTCTATAGACCATTTAGGCTATTAACTCGAATTTGATTCATTTTTATGTCACTACATAAAATTCAAGTATACATACTATAGCCACGAGATATTAGTTTATTGGATTCTAGGTTATAACGAACAAAACATATTTAACAACAACTTTATCTGTAGTTTAATAACATCTTTATAGAAAAATAAAATATGTTTGTCATTTACAAACCACGTTTTTTAGGACATTAAACACAATAGAGTTCTCATCCCGAAGGGTTTCTAGTTCCAATTGCAACGTTTTATACCAGATGTGTTCTTTTTCCCTTAAATTTGCATTGTAATTTGAATTTTGGAGGTTCAATATGGTATTAAGGGATGATGAAAATAATAAAATAACAAATTTTCTCTCTCTAAAGTCGTGTTCCTAACATTAAAAAAATAATATAGAATTAGTAAATGTGTCCACCTCAATATGCAACCCCAAATTTATGTTAGTAAATTGACGATCAAATTATGCCAGAGACCATTTAGAACTATTTTCCAAACCTTGAGGACTAACATGTATCTTTTCAAACCGTAGGAACCAAATAGAGATATTAACTCCAAACCTCAGGGACGAAAAGTGTATTTTCTCAATTTTTTTTAAAGTAGTAAAGGATGTCCCAGGTGGTCTAAAGCTCATGGGCAGGAAGGCCTATGGAGACCGAAAGATGGCATGGGAAAAAAATGCATCCCAAAATGAAAAAGTTAGACCACAGAGTTTAGGGTCGACCGACCAAATGGAAGAAAATATGTTGATTGGTAATAGCGCTTAGCAACCTCGAAAGTTTGAGGGTTGTAACTACTTGACATCACCGTCTTACATGTAACCACAAACGAGTGTTAGAGGAAAAATATTATTGATAGCTTTATTTGGCAATCCTTAAGGGGGATGAAGCAAATAAACTCCAAATGAGAATTCTAACATCACTCTTTGTGCTTAGTTGAATATACGCTGCCTCTACTAACTTAGGCATTATAGTGTGGTTGGCTTGACACCACATTGGTGCGAGTATTTGATAGCACCGTAAAAAAGTTAGATTTTCTTGGTTAAAACTCCCAGAATAGCCACATTTATGTATTAATTCTCTTATTTTATAAAAATTATGATCTATAGAACCCAAAAGTCCAACACATCGAAAACGACTTAACTCCGAGCTAAAACGAGCAAAAACGGGCCAAACAAAGATCAAGTGGCTAAATAGTAAATAATGGACATCAACGCCAAGCCTCAGCGCCTGAAACCCGAGAGCCTTGATTCTGTGCAACGCCATGACGCCCTCATCAGGTTGCATTGCCCAACTGTAGCTCTACAGTGTTACGAACATTTGAAGCTCATCAACCTGCACGAAGCCAAGCGCCTTTTGGCTTTAGCCGACTTAGTATGCCTATTTAAGCCTTTTTTCTTTTGTAATTCACAAGACTTCACTTTATTTTTGATAGATACACTTTAGTTAAGGCATTTCTCTGTAATTCTCTCTCAAGATCAATAAATATTGTCTATTTCCATTCATCAAGAATGTCTCATTTGTTCCAATTTCATCTTGAAGCTACTTTGAGATTCATGAAAAATTAAGTTACTTTATTTGGGAATGTGATTTTTAGCATTTCTTTCTTGAGAATCATGTCAAAATTGCTTTCTAATTTCAATCTTTAATTGAATTCCAATCTTGCTTTTGTATGAACTCTTGTTTGATTGAATTGATCTCTCATGAAAGCATGAATATTGTTTAATCTTTAATGGCTCTAAGCATAATTTTCCAAACAAGATTGGCAGTTATTGATTTGATCTTAAACATGCTTTTCTTTTTTACCTGTTCTTTAATTTTCAATTAGAATTCAATTAATTAATCATTCTTAAGATAGAGATTTTTCTTGCTTTTGAAGGTCACACCATTTAAACCAAGAATCCTAATGCAAACTTAAAAGAATGCATGGAAACCATTAAGATAAAAGTGTTTACTTTGAGTTTAGTACGAATCTTGATATATTTTTTTGTTCATTAATCAAGGTCAATTAGTTTTCTTGGCTAATTAGTTGTGGATTGAAATTGATTGTAATATATATGTTTGTTATGTGATGGAAAGAATGCTAGAAACTCTCATTCCCACTTTAATTGATTGAGAGAAAACTCCCATTATCTTGTGCCCTAAAATCTCTTATAAATCCCAAAAACATTTTCTTGATTTCATTTACTTTCTTGCATTGTTACCAAAATAATTCATTCTATACGTTAGAATTCTTGATTCTTAATTAAATATTTGTGTTTCCTAAACAAGATTCTCTTGGATTCGACCTCGAACTTACACTTTACTATGTTTTATTATTATCTTTGATAAATAAATTTGGGTTATAAATTTTTTTTGTTGGTTGTGATTGAGAGATTATTTGACTCTATTACTGATTGTCTCTTTTTAACTATATCTCTCATTTTGAACCTAACAGTATTTTCAAGTATGCTAGCTCGGAGGGTGAGACGAAGCGAGATAAACAAGCCGACATATAGCCCACACGAAGTGCCCATATAATGCGACGACGTGTGGGAGTTTCCATTGCTAAGTTTTACATTTTGTCTATTGTATTGATATCTAATATATATATATATATATATATCAAACTTATTAAGTCAAATTCCATAAATTATATAATTAAAATCAAGAAAGCAATGCTTTCAGTTTTGAAATAGGAATGTAAGAAGAGAAAGGAAATGAACGAAAGGCTAAGATGAAGTGTTTCAAATTGACTTTTTTCTTTTGTGTTGATGTCAAATTATAACCAAGAAAAATACACCTGAATTTTACGTGACATCGACAGTAAAATTTAAAATATTGGAAAGAACGTGATCTGCAAGATGAGAAGACATGCACACCGGTGTGGTGCTTGCCACACATGCTCTGATGCTTTAGTTAGAAAGAGTAAATGTGTAGCAAGTACAAAGTTTGATTATTAGAATAGACTTACTTCTTCTAAGGTCATAATGATGTGTTTATAGTGGAATCTTGACCTAGGACATACTTATCCGAGTTTTCGAGTGATATTAGATTGTCTTTCGAGCATAATTTGACATGCCCCGTTCATCAATATATGAGGCTTGATCTCTAATGACAATCTTTTTCGATGTCGTAAAATCTGAAAGAAATTGCTCAAAAGAATTTATAATTACCGAAACCTACTACTATTACTACAAAGACAAAATAAGAGTGACAAGTTCGAGTCGATCAGTAGGGAATTGATTTTTGACTATCATTTAACTATTCAAAGATTCTTGCAACTTTATTGAAGGAACCCAACTTTGATAAGAATTGAATTAAAGATTAAATCTAAATCTATAAAACAATAAAAAAACAATAAAAATGACACGATAGTGAAAATCAAGTAAAGATACATCTTTTGGATTATAATTTCATCAATGAGTTAGTTAATTATGATAATCATAGATTTAGGAGTCTTATTTTCAGATTAACTTTCTCAAGTCTAACCCTTTCTAATGCATAATTAATAGAGACCTATCTTCATAGATCCATTAATCAGTACAACATTAAGATCCTCCATCATTAATCTCTACTAATCTCTATGTTATTCTCATACATATTAATTAACAATTTAGCATACTAGATTTAACTTAATTTATTCTCTCTCAAGCCAACATCAAGTAAAGATCATTCAAATATTAGCTACGTGTTTAAAGACATTACGAAGAAATATGCTGAAATGAGTTATGTGTAAATCAAATCCAAGAAATAATTAACAAGTCCATAACACAATCATAAATTCTAAGAAACACAAAGTAGTTACTCATGGCTATAACACAAATAAAGACTGTTAGGATGAAAACCAAGACAAATTAATGGAAAAATAAAGAAGGAAAGAGAATGTAAGCTAAATTTGTGACTTTGTCCTCCAATTCAGGTAGCAACTCCAACCGTCTCCTCAAATCTCCATTCCTTTGAAATACCACTTTGTCGTTTCTCCTTTGAATTCAACTTCTAGAAAGGCTTCACCAAGTAATTGAAGAGAATTTAGGAGCATTCTCTAAAAACAAATAGGCTTATAATGGTGAAAAATAGTAGTTTACAACCTTCACCCATTCCAGTTTATGTTTTGGAATGTTAAAGGGTGTGAAAAGTTGTAGGGGTGTTTCTTTGGAAGCCAAATTCTTGCAAATGTATAGATGCAAAACAGAGAAGTAGCGTCACGACGATATGAACAACTTTGCGATGTGGTTGAATATTCCACCTAGTGCAATATGTAGTCTGTCGCGCCCCACTTGGGCTTGCCTGTGTACAACATCACAACACTACGATGGAGCATCGTGATCCAATCCTTCTGAAGCGTCACCTATTGAGCGCTTTGGGAACCACACGCTCCAGCTGATGTCTAGCCGAAGTTGCGTGATGCTTTAGGGGCATTTTTGTAATTTTTGTATATTTTCTCCGTTTAGTTCCGTTTGGCCCGTTTTCGTTTCTTTGGCTCCTAGAATTTTCATGCTTTTTTGCTGAAAAAACTAGCAAAAACATTAAATGTAATAAATTTAATTTCAAATGAGAAGTAAAAAAAAGCACATTTTAGGTGCTCATTAGTCTCATCTTTGGCTGAGGCTAAGGTAGAGGTGGTTGGTTTGGGATTTGACCCAAACCATTCTCCTCTTAAGGCCAAATAGGCCATGGCACGCTTCATGCAACAAAAAGAGAAGGTCAACGTCGACCTCGTCCTTGCCTGAGGCTGAGTCCAAGGAAGTTGATTTGGGCTTTTGACTCAAACCATCCTCCTTTCAAGGCCTAATTAGGTTATATTATACTCCATTCACAAAACTAAGAAGGTCGACCTCAGCTTCTTCTTTAACCGAGACCGAGGCCAAGGCCAATCAGACTACTTTGACTCAAAGCCTAATTAGTCATTTATCTAAAGCTCATTTCATCATCTTGACTGAGTTACTTGTCTATTTACTAACGTTTTTTGCCCAATAGCTTCCTCTTATTCATTATAATGCTTCTACCATGTAGTCCAAAAACCATCCTCTCTCTCTTTATATATATTCATATATCTTGTTTTTCTATTTGTTATATTTGTTTTGTTGTTTTAACCTGTATTTTGAAAAGAAGTGATGGTATTTTCTTTCTATCCTAAGACACTAATACTAGCAAGAGGATAACACATAAAATTAAACTTGATGAGAGACATATATTAATTGGGAAAATTGCTAGAACTTGGCAAAACAATCACCTTTTAGTTTTCACACTTAAAAAATAACACACTTTTGGAAAAGTATTTCAACTGTTTCTTCTCTATCCATCTCGACTAAGATCGTCTTCGAGATTATGTTTGTATTTTGATAGTAAACAATTCGTGCACGTCTAGGTAATTGTAAAAGAAAAATTATTTTACGAAAATGCCCGGAGTATTGAAAATATTATTATATTATTATTTTATATTGTTTTCTTAATAGACCAAATTATTGGCTTGCTCAAGTAGTTTCCATAACAAGTTCCTAAAAAATAGTTCTCAAGTGTTTGGTAGCTCTCTAACCCTCACATCCTATATTTTGGCAAAACATGAAGGAAAACAAGGTAAATATATAGATATTGTCTTTTGAAAATGTGTTTTAGTTGTTATTTGTATGCTGTTGAGATTAATAATTTATGTGTGCTTCATCATGTACGTAAGCTCGATGAAAAATTTATTATTCTTGGTCAATTTCATTTATATTTTCACCGAGATTTAGTGTAGGGTTTGAAATCTCAGAAAAGAGTTGGATGTTTTTGCATTGAGATTGCCTTTAATCCTTGAGATTTTGTTTGATATTATTAATTTTTGTGTACATTTGTATTAATTTTTTCAAAATAGCTCGCATATATTTTTTTGTTTCGGGGGTGAAGGAAAAGAGAATGAGAAAGATACGTTGGAGGTCAGTTGAATGGGTTGATTGTGGATGTCGAAATAAAGTATGAGGAGTTTTTATGAAAAATTTATAAAATTAGTGGGATAAATTCAGTTGAGTTTGATTTGATTGTAAGGTGTTTGTTCAATGTTAAGCCAAATGTATCTGCCTTGGTGATTAGCAATCAAGAAGATCTTCATTTTTTCCTAACCAGAGACGACGAGTCTCATGTTGTTCTTTTGGTTTTGAAGGTAGTAGTAGTGTAGTCCATAAATCTAGGAGTAAGGTATCCTCATTTCCTATTCAAATGGCCCAAAATGTTGCCTTATTTACATATAAGCTTGAGTCTATTCTCGAATACAACGTGAGTTTGAAGAGGTTCGATCTTTAAGGCCATTGAATAATAAAGTATGTTCGTTAGAATTGGAAGATCTTACAGATGAGTTGCTTAATAGGGAACATGTAGATATATCTGAGGTTGCTATTAATTATGAGTGTGTATATGATGTGGACATGCCAACGAATTCTAATGTCAACATTAATGTGGAGGATATGAAGTCAGCGACTGTTAATGCTGATCAAAGATAATGTTGACTCAATGAATGATCAAAACTGGATGACCACAGAGGTAGGTTCGACGTTGTATGTAGGGTCAAGGTTTGACAGAGGATCGTTGAGTGATAGTAACTCGACAACCTACGGTGAACAGTGTACGAATTGGGTAGAAAGTGATGAAGACCATGTGTTAGTCGTACGAAGAGGAAGTGTATTGAAAAATTAATGGCGAGCACCATCGTCATCTCATCTAAGTCTATTATCGAAGATGTTATCCTCCACCTCCCTTAATAGAAGAATGTCCAAAAAATGACAAAATATTGTTTTCTTTATGTTGGATTTTCTATTATTTAACAATATTTATGTATAGATATTCTTTGTTAACATTTTTATTTTGTGTTGTTATTCTCTTTCATTAACTGTAATGAGTCTTTTCTATATAAGAGGACTTATCATTCAGATATAAATTATGAATAACAGAATAATATTTCTCAAAATCTCTCAAGTTCAATATGGTATTGGAGCGGTAACATCCTAGTGGCCCCTAGAAACCCTAGTCGTCACCACTCAAGCTGCCAAGTGAAACGACACACTATTCTTCCAAGAATCATAAGATAACTTCACTAGGGTTTTGTCATTGTGGCCCTTGGGTACCGCTGCCGTCCATTGTCAAATTAAAAGCACCCCCGTCGGTCAAACTTCAACCCAAAGTAGAAGAAAACACCGCCATTGTCCATTCGATATGAGTCATGGTTTGGTCATCCTTCCATGATCGACGTCGACGTTGTAGTCTGTGTCTTCCACCATCGTCGACCACTTCCGTCGTAGTCGTTGTCGCCTCTCTGCTAAGTTGTTGCTGCCACAACCATCCATCCCAGATTTGGTAAGACTTCACTCGCTATCGTCCAAATATGTCGCAAGGTTTGACAGAGGATCGTTGAGTGATTATCGCTTGCTGTCTAGCACCACCATCACTTGTTTTTGGAGTCGACGACTTAGATCCACATCGTCAACCCATCTCGAAGCTGCTCATGTTGTCCATCGCTTCTCACGATTGTTTAAGGATTCTGTTGTTGAATACTTATGATTAACTGCTGGGGTTTTTTGTTTTGTTTTGGACCGATTCACTAATTTTTGTTCCGGTTTACTCCCAGGTTGGCTGGTCCAATCAAACATCTTGGTCAACTCCAATTTTTGGTTCAACATCTGGTGGTTCAATTCACTGGTTTTATTTAAAATTTGGTTTATCTGGTTTAGCTCACTAGTTCACTACTATTTCTCAATGCTTCCCTTTTTTTTTGTCATAATATTACAAAAGAAAAGTCATCAATCCCTAAATTTACTCTTAACCAATTTATCATATAATAATTCATGTATTTCTTTGATACAAACAAGTGACTATCCTTAGAGCTTTTCATGTAGTCATTCTTCTCCTTAGATCATCGATTCCCAAGCTACATATCATATGACTGGTTCATCTTTGTTTGACTCATATTCTCCATTATATTGTAATAAAAAAAATTAGAAATTAATTTTTTATTTATAATTTTTTTCATTCAAGTTTTACCTCTATGGCAGGAAAGGAACTATTAAATTGACTTGCAGTATTTCTTTGTAATCTGTCCTTCATGTTCCAAAAGTAGCCTGTAACTGATTATCTGTCAACAAACTTTCTAAAGATTCTAATTGTCATGTTATATTCTTCGCATCTCATTGTATTTTTCAACATCAAGACTCAAAGAAGATGATTGGAAGTGTTAAGATGCTTGATGGTATTTGCTACTTTGATGAAGGATTGTTTATCGAAAAAAATAACTCATGGTCTCAGTAATATTAGTTCTCTTTCTGTTAGAGATCAACTTACTCTTTGACATCTTCGATTAGGGCATCCCATTTTTTTTAATCTCAAGTATTTATTTCCTAATTTATTTAAAGGAATTGATTTCTCATCGTTTAACTGTGAAAGTTGATGGGATAAAAACTCATTGCAGCGGAATAAACACAGAATCATTCTCAATTTTATTTTTGAGAAAATAAAATAC
>JBBPDJ010034739.1:0-16355 GCA_037974625.1 Cucumis cinereus | reverse complement strand
CAAGGTATATTGCAGTGGAGAATGAGCCAAGGATCGCAGTTAGTGCTCCTTGGAGGTGTACTAAGGTGGCGCCCAAAACGTCCGAAAAATGGACTAGGCTATAGCCTACGAAAAATGACCCAATTTTGGTTCGTACAAAAATGTCTTAAAAATTCACATCTAACTAGTAAGTGCCCGAATTTGGAGGAACCTTAAAGAATTTTCTCAAAAAAGTAAAAAAAAATAGGCCCCGAGCTCAGTTTTTATATTTGGCGCCAAACTAGTTTTCCAACGGTTTCTATTATCAGTTTTACTCCTACACCCCCTAGATCAATGATTCTGGGCTGATAAGTGTGGGATTAGGTCTCTAGCAAGGTCAATGGCAGTGGATAATTAGCCATGTGTCGCATTTGGTGCTCTTTGGAGGTGTACTAAGGAGGTGCCTAAAGCGTCCAAAAAATGGCATATGCTATAGACTACGAAAATGACCTAATTTTGGCCCATATAAAAAAGTCTTGAAAATTCACATCTAACTAGTGAGTGGCCTAATTTGGAGGAACCTTGAAGATTGTTCCCAAAAAAGTCCAAAAAATCGGCCCCAAACTCAGTTTTTATATTCGACGCCAAACTAGTCTTCCAACGGTTCTATTAACTGTTTTCGTCCTGCACCCCCCTAGATCAATGATTATGGGCTGATAAGTGTGAAATCGGGACTCTAGCAAGGTCTATGGCAGTGGAGAATGAGCCAAGGGTCGCAGTTAGTGCTCCTTGGAGGTGTACTAAAGTGGCACCAAAAACGTTCAAAAAATGGCCAATGCTATAGCCTACGAAAAATGACCCAATTTTCGCACGTATAAAAAAGTGTTGAAATCTTACATCCAACTAGTAAGTGGCCTAATTTGGAGGAACTTTCAAGAGTTTTCCCAAAAAAGTCGAAAACATAGGCCCTGAACTCAATTTTTATATTCGGCGCCAAACTAGTCTTCCAACTGTTTCTATTAACTGTTTTCCTTCTGCACCCCCCTAGATCAATGGTTATGGGCTGATAAGTGTGAAATCGGGTCTCTGGCAAGGTCTATTGCAGTGGAGAATGAGTCAAGGGTGGTAGTTAGTGCTTCTTGGAGGTGTACTAAGGTGGTGCCCAAAACGTCCCCAAAATGGACTATGCTCCTATGAAAAATGACCCAATTTTGGCTTGTACAAAAACGTCTTGAAAATTCACATCTAACTAGTAAGTGGCCTAATTTGGAGGAACTTTGAAGATTTTTCTCAAAAAAGTCAAAAAAATAGGCCATGAACTCAGTTTTTATATTTGGCGCTAAACAAGTCTTCCAATGGCTTGTATTATCTGTTTTACTCTTACACCCCTAGATCAATGATTATGGGCTGATAAGTGTGGGATCGGGTCTCTGGAAAGGTCTATGGCAGTGGAGAATTAGCCATGGATCGCAATTTGTGCTCCGTGGGGGTGTACTAAGATGGCGCCCAAAACGTCCGAAAAATGGCATGTACTATAGCCTACGATAAATGACCCAATTTTGGCCCGTATAAAAAAGTCTTGAAAATTCACATCTAACAAAGTAAGTGGCCTAATTTGGAGGAACCGTGAAGATGTTTCCTAAAAAAGTAAAAAAATAGGCCCCAAACTCAGTTTTTATTTTTTATGCCAAATTAGTCTTCTAACGGTTTCTATTATCTGTTTTCGTCTTGCACCCCCCCTAGATAAATGATTTTGGGTAGATAAGTGTAAGATCGGGTCTCTGGCAAGGTGTATGGAAGTGGAGAATGAGCCATGTGTCGCAGTTTGTGCTCCTTGGAGGTGGACTAACGTGGCGTCCAAAATGTCCGAAAAATGGCCTATGTTATAGCCTACGAAAAATCACCCAATTTTGGCCCGTATGAAAAAGTATTGAAAATTCACATCTAACTAAAAAGTTGCCTAATTTGGAAGAACCTTGAAGATATTTCCTAAAAAAGTAAAAAAAAGTAAAAAAAAGGCCCTAGACTCAGTTTTTTATTTTTTTGTGCCAAACTTGTCTTCCAACGATTTCTATTATCTGTTTTCGTCCTGCACCCCCGAAGATAAATTATTATGGGCTGAGAAGGGTGGGATTTGATCTCTGGCAAGGTCTATGGCAGTGGAGAATGAGCCATGGGTTGCAATTGGTGCTCCTTGGAGGTGTACTAAGGTGGCGTCCAAAACGTCCGAAAAATGTCTTGTACTATAGCCTACGATAACTGACCCAATTTTGGCCCGTATAAAAAAGTCTTTAAAATTCACATCTAACTCGTAATTGGCATAATTTTGAGGAACATTGAATATTTTTACCAAAAAAATTTAAAAAATAGGCCCCGGACTCAACTTTTATATTTGCCGCCAAACTAGTCTTCTAATTGTTTCTATTTTCTGTTTTTGTCCTGCACCCCCAGAGATATATGATTATGGGCTGATAAGTGTGGGATCAGGTATCTGGCAATGTGTATGCTAGTGGAGAATGAGTCATTGGTCGCAGTTGGTGCTCCTTGGAGGTGTAGTAACGTGGCGCACAAAACGTCTGAAAATGGCCTATGTTATAGCCTACGAAAAATGCCACAATTTTGGCCCATATAAAAAAGTCTTGAAAATTCACATCTAACTAGTACGTGGCCTAATTTGGAAGAACCTTCAAGATTTTTTCCAAAAATGTTGAAAAAATAGGCACAGGACTCGACTATTTTTGGTGTCAAACTAGTCTTCCAACGTTTTCTATTATCTCTTTTTGTCTTGCACCCCCATAGATCAATGATTATGGGTTGATAACTGTGGGATCAGGTCTCTAAAAAGGTATACGGCAGAGGAGAATGAGCCATGGGTCGCAGTTGGTGCTCCTTGGAAGTGTATTAAGGTGGGGTCTAAAACGTCCGAAAAATGGCCTATGCTATAGCCTACGAAAAATGACCCAATTTTGGCCCGTATAAAAATGTCTTGAAAATTCACATATAACTAATAAGTGACCTAATTTGAAAGATCTTTGAAGATGGTTTCCAAAGAAGTCGAAAAAATAGGCCCCGGACTAAGTTCTTATTTCGCGCTAAACTAGTCTTCAAACGATTTATCTTATCTGTATTCGTTCTGCACCCCTCGAGATAAATGATTATGAGCTGATAAGTGTGGAAGCGGGTCTCTAGCAAGGTCTATGGCAGTGGAGAATGAGCCATGGGTTGCAGTTGGTGCTCCTTGGAGGTGTACTAAAGTGGTGCCCAAAATCTTCGAAAATTGGCTTATGCTATAGCCTACGAAAAATGACCCAATTTTGGCCCGTATAAAGAAGTGTTGAAAACTCTCATTTAACTATTAAGTGGCCTAAATTAGAGGAACCTTGAATATTTTTCCCAAAAAAATAGGCCCCGAACTCAGTTTTTTTTTTGTCACCAAACTAGTCTTCCAACGGTTTGTATTATCTTTTTTCGTCATGCACCCCTCTAGATCATAGATTATGTGCTTATAAGTGTGGGATTGAATCTCTGGGAAACTCTATGGCATTGGAGAATGAGCCATGGGTCGCAATTTGTGCTCCGTGGAGGCGTACTAAGGTGGCCCCCAAAACGTTCGAAAAATGGCCTATGCCATAGCCTACGACGACACAATTTTTGCCCATATAAAAAAGTGTTGAAAACTCACATCCAACTAGTAAGTGGCCTAATTTGGAGGAACCTTGAAGATTTTCTCAAAAAGTCAAAAAATAGGCCCCGGACTTAGTTTTTATTTTTGTCACCAAACTAGTCTTCGAACAGTTCTATTATTTGCTTTTGTCCTGCACCCCCTAGATCATAGATTATCTGTTGACAAGTGTGGGATCGGATCTCTGGAAAGCTTTATGGAAGTGGTGGATGTGCCATGGCTCGCAGTTTGTGCTTCTTAGAGGTGTACTTAAGGTGGTGTCCAAAACGTCAGAAAAATGGCCTATGCTATAGCCTACGAAAAAAGACCAAATTTTGGCCAATATAAAAAAGTCTTGAAAATTACATATAACTAATAATTGGCCTAATTTGGAGGAACCTTGAAGATTTTTCCCAAAAAAGTCGAAAAAATAGGCCCTAGACTCTGTTTTTATTTTTGTCGCCAAACTAGTCTTCCAACAGTTTTTATTATTTGTTTTCGTCTTGCACCCCACTAGATCAATGATTATGGGCGGGTAAGTCTGGGATCGAGTCTCTGGCAAGGTCTATGGCAGTGAAGAATGAGCCAATGGTTGCAGTTGGTGCTCTTTGGAGGTGTACTAAGGTAGGGGTGGACATTGAAACCGCTAAAACCGAACCGAACATCAAAACTGAACCGAACCGAACCGAACCACTTTCAAAACCGAAAAATTCGGTTCGTTGTGGTTTGAAATTTAAAAAACCGATTTTAATTGGTTTGGTTGCGGTTTCTATTTCAAAAAACCGATTTCAAACCGAACCGAACCGAACCGATTTAGTTAAAAATTATATTTTTATTATATTATATATATATATATATAAATATTTATTTATGCATATATATTTATTTATATATATATATATTGATATATATATATTTATATATATATATATATATATTTATTTACGTTTAGTCTTTACTCTTTAGGGTTTTAATTTATTTATGGTGATGGTTCTATAGTGAAGAACTCTTTGTGCATAGTTATATTTATTGTAGTCATTTAATTGTATATTTATGGATGTTTTTATTTTAGGATTACAAGAAGAAGAACCATTTAAAATCAAAAGAAATTAAACAACAAAGAAAAAAAAAGTATTGAAACCGATTGGTGAAATCGAACCGAATCGTTTTTAAAAAGGTTTGGTCCGGTTTGGTCCGAACGCACAAACGATGCGGTTCGGTTTAGTATACTATTTTTGTTGAAAAATTCTGTTCGGTTCGGTTTGACCCTTAAACAACAAAAACCGAACCGTTTCCACCCCTATACTAAGGGGGTGCCCAAAACGTTCGAAAAATGGCCAATGGTATAACCTACGAACAATGATCCAATTTTGCCCGTATAAAAAAGTCTTGAAAACTCACATCTAACTAGTAAGTGGCCTAATTTGGAGGAACCTTGAAGATTTTTCCCAATAAAGTCGAAAAAATAGGCCTCGGCGTCAGTTTTTATTTTTTGCGCCAAACTAGTCTTTCAACGGGTTCAATTATCTATTTTCGTCCTGCACCTTGCTAGATCATTGATTATAGACTAATAAATGTGGGATCATGTCTCTAGCAAAGCCTATGGCAATCGAGAATGAGCCATGGGTCACAGTTGGTGCTCCTTGGAGGTGTACTAAGGTGGTGCCCAAAACGTTCGAAAAATAGGCATGTTATAGCCTACGAAAAATGACCCAAATTTTGCAAAAACAAAAAGTCCTGAAAATTGATATCTAACTATTAAATGTCCTAATTTGGGGGAACCTTGAAAATTGTTTCCAAAAAATTCGAAAAAATAGGCCTCGGACTAAGTTTTTATTTTTTGCGCTAAACTAGTCTTACAACGATTTCTATTATCTGTTTTCGTCCTGCACCCCCTAGATCATAGATTATGTGCTGATAAGTGTGGAGTTGGGTCTCTGGCAAGTTCTATGGCATTGGAGAATGAGTCGTGGTTCGCAGTGGTGCTCCTTAGAGGTGTACTATGGTGGCGCTCAAAACGTCCGAAAAATGGCCTATGCTATAGCGTACGAAAAGTGACCCAATTTTGGCCCGTTTAAAAAAGTCTTGAAAACTCAAATCTAACTAGTAAGTGTCCTAATTTGGAGGAGCCTTGAAGAGTTTTCCCAACAAAGTCAAAAAATAGGCCCCGAAGTCCTTTTTTTATTTTGCGCCAAACTAGTCTTCCAATGGTTTCTATTATCTGTTTTCGTTCTGCACCCCTAGATGATAGATTATGCGCTGATGAGTGTGGGATCAAATCTCTAGCAAACTATATGGTAGTAGATAATTATGGGTCGCAGTTGGTGCTCCTTGGAGGTGTACTAAGAAGCCATCTAAAACGTCCGAAAAATGGTCTATGTTACAGCCTACGAAAAATGACACAATTTTCGCGTGCATCAAGAAGTCTTCAAAACTCACATATAACTAGTAAGTGGCCTAATTTGGAGGAACCTTAAAGATGTTTCCAAAAAAAGTCAAAAAATTAGGTCCCGCACTCAGTTTTTTTTGTTTTTTGTTTTTTGTGCCAACTAGTCTTCCAATGGTTTCTATTATTTGTTTTCGTCTTGCACCCAACTAGATCAATGATTATGGGCTGATTAGTGTGGAATCGGGTCTCTGGCAAGGTCTATGGCAGTGGAGAATGAGTCATGGGTCGCAGTTGGTGCTACATGGAGGTGTACTAAGCTGGTATCCAAAACGTTCGAAAAATGGTCTATGCTATAGCCTACGAAAAATGTCCCAATTTTGTCCCGTATAAAGAAGTCTTTAAAACTCACATCTAACTAGTAAATGGCCTAATTTGGAGGAAACTTAATAATTTTTATCAAAAAATTTGAAAATTTTGGCCCCGAACTCAATTTTATTTTTGGCGCCAAACTAGTCTTCCAACCGTTTCTATTATCTGTGTTCGTCCTAGACCCCTTTAGATCAATGATTATGGGCCAATAAGTGTGGGATTAGGTCTCTGGAAAATTCTATGGCAATGGAGAATGAGCCATGGGTTGTAGTTGGTGCTCCTCGGAGGTGTACTAAGGTGACGCCCAAAAATTCGAAAAATGGTCTATGCTATAGACTACGAAAAATGACCCAATTTTGGCCCGTATAAAAAAGTCTTGAAAATTCACATCTAACTAGTAAGTGGCCTAATTTTGAGGAACATTGAAGATATTTCACACAAAGGTCGAAAAAATAGGCCCCAAACTCAATTTGTATTTTTTATTACCAAACAATTCTTCCAACGATTTCTATTATCTGTTTTCGTCCTACACCCCCCTAGATCATAGATTATAGGCTGATAAGTGTAGGATCGAATCTCTGACAAGCTCTATGGTGGTGGAGAACGAGCCATGGGTCGCAATTGGTGCTCCTTGGAGGTATACTAAGGTGGCGCCCAAAAGGTCCCAAAAATGGTATATGTTATAGCATACGAAAAATGACCCAATTTTTGCTCGTATAAAAAAGTCTTCAAAATTCACATCTAACTAGTAAGTGGCCTAATTTGGAGGAACCTTGTATATTGTTTCCCAAAAACTTCGAAAAAATTGGCCTCGGACTCAATTTTATTTTTTGGACCCGAACTAGTCTTCCAACGGTTTCTATTATCTGTTTTCGTCCTGGACCCCCTTAGATCAATGATTATGGGCTGATAAGTGTGGGACAGAGTCTCTGGCAAGGTCTATGGCAGTTGAGAATGAGCCTTGGGTCGCAGTTTGTGTTCCTTGGAGGTGTACTAAGGTGGCGTCCAAAACGTCTGAAAAATAGCCTAAGCTATAGCCTATGAAAAATAACCCAATTTTGGCCCGTATAAAGAAGTCTTGAAATCTCACATCTAACTAGTAAGTGGCCTAGTTTGGAGGAACCTTAAATATTTTTCCCAAAAAAGTAAAAAAAATTAGGCCCTAGACTATTTTTTTTTTTTTTTTTTTGCACCAAACTAGTTTTCCAACGGTTTCTTTTATCTGTTTTCGTCTTGCACCCAACTAGATCAATGATTATAAAAAATCTAGAAAATTCACATCTAACTAGTAAGTGGACTAAATTGGAGGAAACCTTGAAGATTTTTTCCTAAAAAATTCGAAAAAATTGGTCGCGGACTTATTTTTTTATTTTTGGCACAAACCTAGTCTTCCAACTATTTCTATTATTTGTGTTCGTCCTGCACCCCCATAGATCAATGATTATGTGCTGATAAGTGAGAGATCGGGTTTATGGCAATGGAGAATGAGCAATGGGTCGTAGTTGGTGCTCTTTGGAGGTGTACTAAGGTGGCGCCCAAAACGTTCGAAAAATGGCATATACTATAGCTTACGAAAAATGACTCAATTTTGGTCCGTATAAAAAAGTCTTGAAATTTCACATCTAACTAGTAAGTGGCCTAATTTGGAGGTACCTTGAAGATTTTTCCTAAAAGAGTATAAAAAATAGGCCCTGGACGCAATTTTTATTTTTGGCGCCAAACTAGTCTTTCAATGGTTTCTTTTCGCTGTTTTCGTCCTACACCCCACTTGATCAATGATTATGGGCTGATAAGTGTTGGATCGGGTCTCTAGCAAGGACTATGGCAGTGGAGAATGAGACATCGGTTGCAGTTGGTGCTTCTTTGAGATGTACTAAGGTGGCGCCCAAAACGTCCAAAAAATGGCATATGCTAGCCGACGATAAATGACCCAATTTTGGCCCATATAAAAAAGTTTTGAAAATTCATATCTAACTATTAAGTGGCCTAATTTGGAGGAACCTGGAAATTTGTTCCAACAAGTCGAAAGAATAGGTCACATACTCAGTTTTTTTTTTTTTTGTTGCCCCAAACTAGTCTTCCAGGGGATTCTATTCTCAGTTGTTGTCCTTCACCCACCTAGATTAATGATTATGGGGTTATAAGTGTGGGATCGGGTCTCTAGAAAGTTCTATGGCAGTGGAGAATGAGTCAATGGTCGCAGTTAGTGCTCCTTGGAGGTGTACTAAGGAGGTGCTCAAAACGTCTGAAATATGGCCAATGCTAGCCTACGAAAAATGACCCAATTTTGGCCGAAAATAAAAAGTCTTGAAAATTCACGTCTAACTAGTCATGGGCCTAATTTGAAGGAACCATAAAGATTTTCCCCAAAAAATTCGAAAAAATAAACCCCGAACTCAGTTTTTGTTTTTCGCGCCAAAACTAGTCTTCCAACAGTTTTTATTATTTGTTTCGTCCTACACCTCCTAGATCAATGATTATGGGCTAATAAGTGTGGGATCCGGTCTCTCACAAGGTTTATGGCAGTGGAGAATGAGATAAGGGTCCCATTTGGTGCTCCATGGAGGTGTACTAAGGAGGCGCTCAAAACGTTCGAAATATGGCCAATGCTAGCCTACGAAAAATGACTTAATTTTAGCCGAAAATAAAAAGTCTTGAAAATTCACATGTAACTAGTAAGTAGCCTAATTTTTAGGAACCGTGAAGAATGTTCCTAGAAAGGTCAAAAAAATAGGCCCCGGACTCAGTTTTTATTTTTGGCGCCAAAACTAGTCTTCCAACGGTTTCTATTATTTGTTTTCGTCCTACACTCCCCTAGATCAATAATTATGGGCTGATAAGTGTTGGATCGGGTCTTTGACAAGGTCTATGGCAGTGCAGAATGAGCCAAGAGTCGCAGTTGGTGCTCGTTGGAGGTGTACTACGAGGAGGCTCCCAACACGTGCGACAAATGGCCAATGCTAGACTACGAAAAATGACCTAATTTTGACCGAAAATAAAAACTCTTGAAAATTCACGTCTAATTTGTAAGTGGACTAATTTTGAGGAACCTTGAAGATTTTTTTCAAAAATGTTGAAAAACTAAACCCTGAACTCAGTTTTTGTTTTTCGCGCCAAAACTAGTCTTGTAACGGTTTCTATTATTTGTTTTTGTCTTGCACCCCCCTAGATTAATGATTATGGGCTAATAAGTGTTGGATCGGGTCTCTAGCAAAGAATATGGCAGTGGAGAAAGAGCCAAGGGTTGTAGTTGGTGCTCCTTGGAGGTGTACTAAGAAGGTGTCAAAACGTCTGAAATATGGTCAATGCTAGCCTACGAAAAATGACCCAATTTTGGACGAAAATAACAAGTCTTGAAAATTCATGTCTAACGAGTAAGTGACAAGATTTTGAGGAACCTTGAAGATTTTTCCAAAAAAGGTCAAAAAATAGGCCCCGGACTCAATTTTTATTTTTGGCGCCAAAACTAGTCTTCCAACAGTTTCTATTATTTCTTTTAATCCTGCACCCTTCTAGATTAATGATTATCGGCTGATAAGTGTGGGATCGAATCTCTGGCAAGGTCTATGGCAGTGGAGAATGAGCCAACGGTCGCAGTTGCTGCCCCTTAGTGGTGTATTAAGATGGTGCACAAAACGTCAGAAAAATGGCAAATGCTATAGCCTACGAAAAAATGACCCAATTTTGACCGAAAATAAAAAAAAAGTCTTGAAAAGTCACGTCTAACTAGTAAGGGGCCTAATTTTGAGGAACCTTGAAGATTTTTCCCAAAAAATCGAAAAAATAGGCCCCGGAATCAATTTTTATTTTTCGCGCCAAAACTAGTCTTCCAACGGTTTCTATTATTTGTTTTCGTCATGCACCCCCCTATTTCAATTATTATAGTTTGAAAAGTATGAGATCGAGCCTCTGGCAAGGTTTATGGAATTGGAGAATGAGTCAAGGGTCACCGTTGGTGCTCCTTGAAGGTGTACTATGGAGGCGCCCAAAACGTGCGAAAAAATGGACATTACTATAGCTTACGAAAAAAATGACCCAATTTTGGCAGAAAATAAAAAGTAATGAGAATTCATATCTAACTAGTAAGTGGCCTAATTTATAGGAACCTTGAAGATTTTTCCCAAAAAAATTGAAAAAATTGGCTCCAGATTCAAATTTTATTTTTGCACCAAAACTAGTTTTCCAAGTGTTTATATTATTTGTTTTCGTCTTGCACCCCCTAGATAAATGATTAGGGGCTGATAAGTGTGGGATCGGGTCTCTGGCAAGGTCTATGGAAGTGGAGAATTAGCCAAGGGTCGCAGTTGGTGCTCCTTGGGGGTGTACTTAGGAGACTCCCAAACCGTCCGAAAAATGGTCAATGCATACCCTACAAAAAATGACCGAATTTTGGTTGAAAATAAAAAGTCTTAAGAATTGACGTCTAACGAGTAAGTGGCATAATTTTGAGAAACCTTGAAGATTTTTCTCAAAAAAGTTGAAAAAATAGGACCCGAAATTAGTTTTTATATTTGGCGCCAAAACTAGTCTTCCAACGATTTCTATTAATTGTTTTCGTCCTGCACCCCCCTAGAATAAAGATTATGGGCTGATAAGTGTGGGATCGGGTCTCTGGAAAGCTCTATGGCAATGGAGAATGAACCAAGGATCACAATTGGTGCTCCTGCAAGGTGTACTAAGGAGGCTCCCAATACGTCCGAAAAATGGTCAATGCTATAGCGTACGAAAAATGACCCAATTTTGGCCCAAAATAAAAAAGACTTTAGAATCCACATCTAATTAAAGGCCTAATTTTGAAGAACCTTGAATATTGTTCCCAAAAAAGTCAAAAAAATAGGCCTCGGACTCAGTTTTTATTTTTGGCGCCAAAACTTGTCTTCCAATTGTTTCTATTATTTTTTTTTCGTCATGCACCCCCCTAGATCAATGATTATGGGTTGATAAGTGTGGGATATAGGTCTGTGGCAAGGTCTATGGCAGTGGAGAATGAGCCAAGGGTCGCAGTTGGTGCTCCTTGGAGGTGTACTAAGGAGGCACCCAAAACAACCGAAAAATGGCCAATGGTATAGCTTACGAAAAATGACCCAGTTTTTCCCAAAAATAAAAAATTTTGAGAATCCACGTCTAACTAGTAAATTGCCTAATTTTGAGAAACCTTGAATATTTTTCCCAAAATGTCGAAAAAATTGGTCCTTGACTCAGTTTTTATTTTTTCGCCAAAACTAGTGTTCCAATGGTTTTTATTACTTGTTTTTGTCCTGCACCCCCCTATATCAATGGGGCTGATAAGTGTGCGATCGAGTCTCTGGCAAGGTCTATAGCAGTGGAGAATGAGTCAAGGGTCACAGTTGGTGCTCCTTGAAGGTGTACTAAGGAGGCTCCCAATACGTCTGGAAAATGGCCAATGCTATAGCGTACGAAAAATGACCAAATTTTGGCCCAAAATAAAAAGACTTTAGAATCGACGTCTAACTAGTAAGTTACCTAATTTTGAGGTACCTTGAATATTGTTCCCAAAAATGTCAAAAAAATAGGCCCCGGACTAAGTCTTCAAAATATTTCTATTATTTATTTTCGTCCAGCACCTCCCAATATCAATTATTAGGGGCTGATAAGTGTGGGATGGGGTCTCTGGCAATGTCTATGGAGTGGAGAATGAGCTAAGGGTCGCAGTTGGTACTCCTTGGTGGTGTACTAACGAGGTGCCTAAAAAATCCGAAAAATGGCAAATGCTATAGCCTACGAAAAAATGACTCAATTTTGACCGAAAATAAAACGTCTTGACAATCCACGTCTAACTAGTAAGTTTACTAATTTTGACAAACCTTGAATATTTTTCCCAACAAAGTCGAAAAAAATAGGCCCTGGACTCATTTTTAATTTTTGGCGTCAAAACTAGTGTTCCAACGGTTTCTATTTTTTGTCTCCGTCCTGCACCCCCTATATCAATGATTATGGGTTGATAAGTGTGGGATATAGGTCTGTGGCAAGGTCTATGGCAGTGGAGAATGAGCCAAGTGCCACAACTAGTGCTCTTTGGAGGTGTACTATGGAGGTGTACTATGCGTGCGAAAAATGGACAATGTTTTTTAGCCTATGAAAAAATGACCCAATTTTGGGCGAAAATAAAAAGTATTGAGAATTCACGTCTAACTAGTAAGTGGCCTAATTTAGAGGAACCTTAAAGATTTTTTCCAAAAAAATCGAAAAAATAGGATCCAGATTCAGTTTTTATTTTTGCACCAGAACTAGTCTTCTAAAGGTTTCTATTATTTATTTTCGTCTTGCACCCCCCTAGATCAATGATTAGGGGCTGATAAGTGTGGGATCGGGTCTCTGGCAAGGTCTATGGTAGTGGAGAATTAGCCAAGGGTTGCAGTTGGTGCTCCTTGAGGGTGTACAAAGGATGCGCCTAAAACGTCCGAAAAATAGTCAATGTTATAGCCTACGAAAAAATGACCCAACTTTGGTAAAAAATAAAAAGTCTTGCAAATTCACGTCTAACTAGTAAGTGGCCTAATTTTGAGGAACCTTGAAGATTTTTTCCAAAAAAGTCGAAAAAATAGGCCACGAACTCAGTTTTTATATTTGGCGCCAAAAGTAGTCTTCCAATGGTTTCTATTATTTGTTTTCATCCTACACCGCCAAAATTAATGATTATGGGCTGCTGAGTGTGGGATCGGGTCTGTGGTAAGGTATATGGAAGTGGTGAATGAACCATGGGTCGTAGTTGGTATTTCTTGGAGGTGTACTAAGGTGGCGCCCAAAACATACGAAAAATGGGCTATCCTAAGCCTACGAAAAATGACCCAATTTTGGCCTGTATTAAAAAGTCTTCAAAATTCACACCTAACTAGTAAGTGACCTAATTTGGAGGAACCATGAAGATGTTTTCCAAAAAATTCGAAAAAATAGACCCCGGACTCAGTTTTTATTTTTCGCACCAAACTAGTCTCCCAACGGTTTTCTATTATTTGTTTTCGTCATGCACCCTCTGAGATCAATGATTATGAGCTTATAAGTGTGGGATAAGATCTCGAGCAAGGTCTATGGCAGTGCAAAATGAGCCATCTAACTAACTAGTAAGTGGTCCGAAAAATGGCCTATGTAGCCTAAAAAAATAACCCATATTTTGGCCCATATAAAAAATTCTTGAAAACCACATCTACCTAGTAAGTGGCCTAATTTGGCGGAACCTTAAAGATTTTTTCCAAAAAAGTCGCAAGAATAGGCCCCAGACTCAGTTTTATTTTTGGCGCCAAACTAGTCTGCCAACAGTTTCTATTATCTATTTTGGTCCTGCACCCCGTAGATCAATGATTATGGGCTGAATATTGTGGGATCGGGTCCCTGGAAAGGTCTATGACAGTGGAGAATGAGTCAAGGGTCGCAACTGGTGCTCCTTGGAGTTGTACTAAGGTGGCACCCAAAAGGTCCAAAAAATGGCCTATGCTATAAACTAAGAAAAATGACCCAATTTTGTTCAAGATAAAAAAGTCTTGAAAATTCACATCTAACTAGTAAGTGGCTTAATTTGGAGGAACCTTGAAGATTTTTCCCAAAAAAGTTGAAAAATAGACCCCGGACTCAGTTTTATTTTTTGGCGCTAAACTAGTCTTCCAACGATTTCTACTATTTGTTTTTGTCATGCACCCTTGGGAACCTTGAAGATTTTTCCCGAAAAAGTCGAAAAATAGGCCCCGAACTCAGTTTTTATTTTTGGCCCCAAACTAGTCTTCCAACGGTTTCTACTATTTGTTTTAGTCATGTACCCCTTAGATCAATGATTATGGGCTGATAAGTGTGGGATCGAGTCTCTTGTAAGGTCTTTGCGAATGGAGAATGTGGCAAGGATCGAAGTTGGTGCTCCTTGAAGGTGTACTAAGGTGGCTCCCAAAACGTCCGAAAAATGGCCAATGCTATAGACAACCAAAAATTACCCAATTTCAGACGATATGAAAAAGTATTTAAAACTCACATCTAACTAGTAAGTTGCCTAATTTTGAGGAACGTTGAAGATTTTTCACAAAAAAGTCGATAAAATAGGCCCCTGACTCATTTTTTTTTTTTTCCGCTAAACTAGTATTTCAATGGTTTCTTTTATTTGTTTTCATCCTGCACCTTTTAGATTAATGTTTATGGGCTGATAAGTGTAGAGTCGGATCTCCTGCAAGGTCTATGGCAGTGGAGAATGAGCCAAGGGTCGTAGTTGGTGCTCCTTGGAAATGCACTAAGGTTGCGCCCAAAATATTCGAAAAATGACCAATGTAATAACCTATAAAAAATGGCCCAATTTTAGCCGATATGAAAAAGCCTCAAAAATTACCATTTAACTATAAAGTGGCCTAATCTTGAGGAACGGTGAAGATTTTTTACAAAAAAGTCCAAAAATGGGCCACAAACTCAGTTTTTATTTTTGGCTCCAAAATAGTTTTCCAACGATTTCTATTATTTGTTTTCGTCTTACACCCCCTTAGATCAATGATTATGGGCTGATAAGTGTGGGATCGGATCTCTGGCAAGGCCTATGAAAGTGGAGAGTGAGCCAAGGGACGCATTTGGTGCTCATTGGAGGTGTACTAAGGTGGCGCCCAAAACGTCCGAAAAATGAGCAATGTCATAACCTACGAGAAATGACCAAATTTTGGAGGATATGAAAAAGTTTTGAATTCACATCTAACTAGTAAATGGCCTAATTTTGAGGAATCGTGAAGTTTTTTTACAGACTCAATTTTTATTTTTGGTGTCCAACTGGTTTTCCAATGGTTTCTATTATTTGTTTGTCCCACACCTCGTTAGATCAATGATTACGAGCAGATAAGTGTGGGATCGGCTCTCTCGCATGGTCTATGGAAGTGGAGCATAAGCCAAGGATCGCAGATTGTGCTCCTTGGAGGTGTACTCAAGTGTCGTCCAAAACGTCCAAAAAATGACCAATGTTATATCCTACAAAAAATGACCAAATTTTGGTCCATATGAAAAAGTCCTAAAAATTCACATCTAACTAGTAAGTGACCTAATTTTGAGGAAACTTGAAGATTTTTTTCCAAAAAAGTCGTAACAATAGTACCCAAACTCAGTATTTAATTTTGGCCTAAACTATTTTCCAACGGTTTCTATTATTTGTTTTCGTCCAGCACTCCTTAAATCAATCATTATGGGCTGATAAGTGTGGGATCGGATCTCTGGAAAGGTATATAGGAGTGGACCATGAGCCAAGGGTCGCAATTGATGCTTCTTGGAAGAGTACTAAGGTGGCACCAAAAACGTCCGGAAAATGGCCAATGCTATAGCCTATGAAAAATGACCCAATTGTGATCTTCACTTCTCACAAGTAAGTCGCCTAATTTTGAGAAATCTTGAAGATTTTTCCCAAAAAAAGTCGAAAAAATAGGCCTGGACTCAGTTTTAATTTTTGGCGCTAAACAAGTCTTCCAACGGTTTCTATTATTTGTTTTCATTCTACACCCCACTAGATCAATGATTATGGGCAGATAAGTGTGGAATAGGGTCTCTGGCAAGGCCTATGGTAGTGGAGATTGAGGTAAAGGTCGCAGTTGGTTGTTCTTGGTGGTGTACTAAGGTGGCTCCCAAAATGTCTGAAAAATGGCCCAATTTATTGCCTACGAAAAATGACTCAATTTTGGCCAATATAAAAAAGTCTTGAAAATTCACTTCTAATTAGTAAGTGGCATAATTTTGAGAAACCTTGTAGATTTTTCCCAAAACGGTTGAAAAAAATAGGACCCTGAACTCAGTTTTTATTTTTGGCGCCAAACTAGTCTTCCAACAGTTTCTATTATTTGTTTTCGTCTTGCACCCCTTCAGATCAATGATTATGGGCTGATAAGTGATTGAACGGGTCTCTGGCAATGTCTATGGCAGTGGAGAATGATCCAAGGGTCTCAGTTGGTGCTTCTTGGAGGTGTGTTAAGTTGGTACCCAAAACGTCCGGAAAATGGCTAATGCTATAACCAA
>JBBPDJ010034718.1:0-16360 GCA_037974625.1 Cucumis cinereus | reverse complement strand
GCATGGTCTATGTCAGTGGGTAATGAGCAAGGGTCGCAGTTGGTTCTATTTGGAGGTGTACTAAGGAGGAGCCTAAACGTCCCAAAAATGGCCAATGTTAGACTACGAAAAATAACCAAATTTTGACCGAAAATAAAAAGTCTTGAAAATTAACGTCCAACTAGTCAGTGGCCTAATTTTGAGGAACCTTGAAGATTTTTTCCAAAAAAGTCCAAAAAATAGTCCCCGGACTCAGTTTTTATTTTCGGTGCCAAAACTAATTTACCAACGATTTCTATTATTTGTTTTCGTCCTGCACCCCCCGTAGATCATCGATTATGGGCTGATAACTATGGGATCGAGTTTCTGGCATGGTCTATGTGAGTGGGGAATGAGCAAGGGTCGCAGTTGGTTCTATTTGGAGGTGTACTAAGGAGGAGCCTAAAACGTTCGAAAAATGGCCAATGTTATAGACTACGAAAAATAACCAAATTTTGGCCGAATATAAAAAGTCTTGAAACTTCATGTCTAATTAGTAAGTGGCCAAATTTTGAGGAACCTTGAAGATTTTTCCCAAGAAATTTGAAAAAATAGTCCCCAAACTCAGTTTTTATTTTCGGCGCCAAAACTAGTCTACCAACGTTTTCAATTATTTCTTTTCGTCTTGCACCCCCTGTAGGTCATCGATTATGGGCTGCTAACTGTGGGATCGGGTTTCTGGCATGGTATATGTAAGTGGGGAATGAGCCTAGGGTCGCAGTTTGTTCTCATTGGGGGTGTACTAAGGAGGATCCCAAAATGTCCGAAAAATGGCCAATGCTATAGCCTACGTAAAATGACCAATTTTTGGCCGAAAATAAAAAGTCTTGAAAATTCAAGTCTAACTAGTAAGTGGCCTAATTTTGAGGAACCTTGAAGATTTTTACTAAAAAAGTCAAAAAAATAGGCCACAGACTCAACTTTTATTTTCGGCGCCAAAACTAGTCTACCAACGGTTACTATTATTTTGTTTTCATCCTGTACCCTCCGTAGATCATTGATTATGGACTGATAACTGTGGGATCAGATATGTTGCATGGTCTATGTCAGTGGGAAATGAGCCAAGGGTCGTAGTTGGTTCTCCTTGGAGGTGTACTAAGGAGGAGCCCAAAACGTTCGAAAAATGGCCAATGCTATATCCTACGAAAAATGACAAAATTTTGGCCGAAAATTAAAAGTCTTGAAAATTCACGTCTAACTAGTAAGTGGCCTAATTTTGAGGAACCTTGAAGATTTTTCCCAAAAAGTCGAAAAAATAGGCCACAGACTCAGTTTTTCTTTTCGACGCCAAAACTAGTCTTCCAACGGTTTCAATAATTTGTTTTCGTGCTGCACCGCCCTAGATTATCGTTTACGGGCTGAAAACTGAGGGATCGGGTCTATGGCAAGGTAAATGTCAGTGGAGCATGAGCCAAGGGTCGCAGTTGGTGCTCCTTGGAGGTGTACTTAGGAGGCGCCCAAAACGTCCGAAAAATGGCCAATGCTAAGCTTACGAAAAATGACCAAATTTTGGCTGGAAAAAAAAGCCTTGAAAATTCACGTCTAACTAGTAAGTGGCCTAATTTTGAGGAACCGTGAAGATTTTTCCCAAAAAGGTCGAAAAAATAGGCCCCGGACTCTATAATTTGTTTTCGTCCTTCACCCCCTAGCTCATCGATTATGGGCTAATAACTGTGGAATCGGGAAAGTTATATGTCAATGGAGAATGAGCCAATGGTCGCAGTTGCTGCTCCTTGGAGGTCTACTAATGAGGCGTCAAAAACGTCCGAAATATGGCCAATGCTATAGCCTACGAAAAATGACCAAATTTTGGCTGAAACAAAAAGCCTTGAAAATTCCCGTCTAACTAGTAAGAGGCCTAATTTTGAGGAAACCTTGAAGATTTTTTCCAAAAAAGTCGAAAAAATAGGCCCCAGATTCAGTTTTTATTTTCGACGCCAAAACTAGTCTTCCAACGGTTTCTATAATTTGTTTTTGTCCTGCACCTCCCTAGATCATCGATTATGCGTTGATAACTATGAGATCGGTTCTCTGGCAAGGTATATGTCAATGGAGAATGAGACAAGAATCGCAGTTGGTGCTCCTTGGAGGTGTACCTAGAGGCGCCCAAAACGTCCGAAAAATGGCCAATGCTATAACCTACAAAAAATGACCAAATTTTGGCCGAAAAAAAGCGTTGAAAATTTACGTCTAACTAGTAAGTGGCTTAATTTTGAGGAAACTTGAAGAGTTTTCCCAAAAAAGTCGAAAAAGAGGCCCCACACTCAGTTTTTATTTTCGAAGCCAAATTTAGTCTTCCAATGGTTTCTATAATTTGTTTTCGTTCTGCACCCCCCTAGCTCATTGATTATGGGCTACTAACTGTGGGATCGGGTTTTTGGCAAGGTATATGTAAGTGGAGAATGAGCTAATGGTCGTAGTTGGTGTTCCTTGGAGGTGTACTAAGGAGGCGCCCAAAACGTTCGAAAAATGGCCAATGCTATAGCCTACGTAAAGTGACCAAATTTTGGCCGAAAAACAAATCTTTGAAAATTCATGTCTAATTAGTAAGTGGCTTAATTTTGAGGAACCTTGAAGATTTTTCCCAAAAAAGTCGAAAAAATAGGCCCCAGACTCAGTTTTTATTTTCGACGCCAAAACTAGTCTTCCAACGGTTTTAATAATTTGTTTTCGCTCTGCACCGCCCTAGATTATCGATTATGGGCTGATAACTAAGGGATCGGGTCTATGGCAAGGTGTATGTCAGTGGAGAATGAGCCAAGGGTCGCAGTTGGTGTTCCTTGGAGGTGTACTTAGGAGGCGCCCAAAACGTCCGAAAATGGCCAATGCTATAGCTTACGAAAAATTATCAAATTTTGGCAAAAAAGAAATCATTGAAAATTAATGTCTAACTAGTAAGTGGCCTAATTTTGAGGAACCTTGAAGAGTTTTCCCAAAAAAGTTAAAAAAATAGGCCCCAGACTCAGTTTTTATTTTCGACGCCAAAACTAGTCTTCCAACGGTTTCTATAATTTGTTTTCGTCCTACACGACCCTAGATCATCGGTTATGGGCTGATAATTGAGGGATCGGGTCTATGGCAAGGTATATGTCTGTGGAGAATGAGCGATGGGTCGTAGTTGGTGATCCTTGGAGGTGTACTTAGGAGGCGCACAAAACGTCCGAAAAATGGCCAATGTAACTTACGAAAAATGATCAAATTTTGGCCGAAAAAAAACTTTGAAAATTCACGTCTAACTAGTAAGTGGCCTAATTTTGAGGAAACCTTGAAGATTTTTCCCAAAAGAGTCGAAAAAATAGGCCACAGACTTAGTTTTTATCTTCGACGCCAAAACTAGTCTTCCAACGGTTTCTATAATTTGTTTTCGTCCTGCACCCCCGTAGATCATCGATTATGCGCTGATAACTATGGGATCGGTTCTCTTGCAAGGTATAAGTCAATTGTGCATGAGACAAGAGTCGCAGTTGGTGCTCCTTAGACGTGTACCAAGGAGGCGCCTAAAACGTACGAAATATGGCCAAAGCTATAGCCTACGAAAAATGACCAAATTTTGGCCGAAAAAAAAAGCGTTGAAAATTCACGTCTAACTAGTAAGTGGCTTAATTTTGAGGACACCTTGAAGATTTTTCCCAAAAAAGACGAAAAAATAGGCCCCAGACTCAGTTTTTATTTTCGACGCTAAAACTAGTCTTCCAACGGTTTCTATAATTTGTTTTTGTCCTGCACCCCCATAGATTATCGATTATGTGCTGATAAATATGGGATCGGTTCTCTGGCAAGGTATATGTGAATGGAGAATAAGACAAGAGTCGGAGTTGGTGCTCCTTGAGGTGTACTAAGGAGGCGCCAAAAACGTCCGAAAAATGGCCAATGCTATAGCCTACGAAAAATGACCAAATTTTGGCCGAAAAAAAGCCTTGAAAATTAATGTCTAACTAGTAAGTTGCCTAATTTTGAGGAAACCTTGAAGAGTTTTCATAAAAAAGTAAAAAAATAGGCCCCAGACTCAGTTTTTATTTTCGACGCCAAAACTAGTTTTCAACCGGTTTCTATAATTTGTTTTCGTCCTGCACCGCCCTAAATCATCAGTTATGGGCTGATAACTGAGGGATCGGGTCAAAGGCAGGTATATGTTAGTGGAGAATGAGCCAAGGGTCGCAGTTGGTGCTCCTTGGAGGTGTACTAAGGAGGCGCCCAAAACGTCCGAAAAATGGCCAATGCTATAGCCTACGAAAAATGACCAAATTTTGTTCGAACAAAATGCCTTGAAAATTAACGTCTAACTAGTAAGTGGCCTAATTTTGAGGAACCTTGAAGAAGTTTTCCAAAAAAGTTAAAAAAACAGGACCCAGACACAGTTTTTATCTTCGACGCAAAAACTAGTCTTCCAACGATTTCGATAATTTGTTTTCGTCCTGCACCGTCCTAGATCATCGATTACGGGCTGATAACTGAGGCATCGGTTTTCTGGCAAGGTATTTGTCAATGGAGAATTTTCCAAGCGTCGCAGTTGGTGCTCCTTGGAGGTGTACTAAAGGGGCGGCCAACACGTCCGAAAAATGACCAATGCTATAGCCTACGAAAAATGACCAAATTTTGGCCGAAAAAAAAGCGTTGAAAATTCACGTCTAACTAGTAAGTGGCTGAATTTTGAGGAACCTTGAAAATTTTTCCATAAAAAGTCGAAAAAATAGGCCCAGACTCAGTTTTTATTTTTGACGCCAAAACTAGTCTTCCAACGGTTTCAATAATTTGTTTTCGTCCTGCACCGCCCAAGATTATCAATTATGGGCTGATAACTGAGGGAACGAGTCTATGGCAAGGTATGTGTCAGTGGAAAGGGTCGCAGTTGGTTCTCCTTGGAGTTGTACATACGAGGCACCCAAAACGTCCGAAAAATAGCCAATGCTATAGCTAACGAAAAATGACCAAATTTTGGCCGAACAAAAGCCTTGAAAATTAATGTCTAACTAGTAAGTGGCCTAATTTTGAGGAAACCTTGAAGAGTTTTCATAAAAAAGTCGAAAAATAGGCCCCAGACTCAGTTTTTATTTTCGACGCCAAAACTAGTCTTCAACAGGTTTCTATAATTTGTTTTCGTCCTACACCGCCCTAGATCATCAGTTATGGGCTGATAACTGAGGGATCGGGTCAAAGGCAAGGTATATGTCAGTGGAGAATGAGCCAAGGGTCGCAGTTGGTGCTCCTTGGAGGTGTACTAAGGAGACGCCCAAAACGTCGGAAAAATGGCCAATGCTATAGCCTACGAAAAATGACCAAATTTTGGCTGAAAAAAAAATTCGTTGAAAATTCACGTCTAACTAGTAAGTGGCCTAATTTTGAGGAACCTTGAATATTTTTCACAAAAAAGTGGAAAAAATAGGCCCTAGACTCAGTTTTTATTTTCGACGCCAAAACTAGTCTTCCAACGGTTTCTATAATTTGTTTTCGTCCTGCACCCCCCTAGATCATCGATTATGCGTTAATAACTATGAGATTGGTTCTCTAGCAAGGTATATGTCAATGGAGAATGAGACAAGAGCCGCAGTTGGTGCTCCTTGGCAGTGTACTAAGGAGGCGCCCAAAACGTCCGAAAAATGGCCAATGTTATAGCTTACGAAAAATGACCAAATTTTGGCTGAAAATAAAGCCTTGAAAATTAACGTCTAACTAGTAAGTGGCCTAAATTTTAGGAACCTTGAAGATTTTTCCCAAAAACGTTGACAAAATAGGCCCCGGACTTTAGTTTTTATTTTCGACGACAAAACTAGTCTTCCAACGGTTTCTATAATTTGTTTTCGTCCTGCACCCCCCTAGATCATCGATTATGCGTTAATAATTATAAGATCGGTTCTCTGGCAAGGTATATGTAAATGGAGAATGAGACAAGAGTCGCAGCTGGTGCTCCTTGGAGGTGTACTAAGGAGGCGCCCAAAACGTTCGAAAAATGGCCAATGCTATAGCCTACGAAAAATGACCAAATTTTGGCTGAAACAAAAAGCGTTGAAAATTCACGTCTAACTAGTAAGTGACCTAATTTTGAGGAACCTTGAAGATTGTTTCCAAAAAAGTCGAAAAAAGAGGCCCCAGACTCAGTTTTTATTTTCGACGCTAAAACTAGTCTTCCAACTGTTTCTATAATTTGTTTTCGTCCTGCACCGCCCTAGATCGTCGGTTATGGGTTGATAACTAAGGGATCGGGTCTATGACAAGGTATATGTCAGTGGAGAATGAGCCAAGGGTCGCAGTTGGTGCTCCTTGGAGGTGTACTAAGGATGCGCGCAAATTGTCTGAAAAATGGCCAGTGCTATAGCGTACGAAAAATGACCAAATTTTGGCCGAAACAAAAAGCGTTGAAAATTCACGTCTAACTAGTAAGTGGCCTAATTTTGAGGAACCTTGAAGATTTTTTTCAAAAAAGTCGAAAAAATAGGCCCCAGACTTAGTTTTTATTTTCGACGGCAAAACTAGTCTCCCAACGGTTTCTATAATTTGTTTTCGTTCTGCACTGCCCAAGATCATCGATTATGGGCTGATAACTGAGGGATCGGGTCTATGGTAAGGTATATGTCAGTGGAGAATGTGCCAATGGTCGCAGTTGATGCTCCTTGGAGGTGTATTAAGGAGGCGTCAAAAACGTCCGAAAAATGGCCAATGCTATAGCCTACCAAAAATGACCACATTTTGGCCAAAAACAAAAGCGTTGAAAATTCACGTCTAACTAGTAAGTGGCCTAATTTTGAGGAACCTTGAATATTTTTCCCAAAAAAAGTCAAAAAAAGAGTCCCCAAACTCAGTTTTTATTTTCGACGCCAAAACTAGTCTTTTAATGGTTTCTATAATTTGTTTTCGTCTTGCACACCACTAGATCATCGATTATGCACTGATAACTATGGAATCGGTTCTCTGGCAAGGTATATGTCAATGGAGAATGAGACAAGAGTCGCAGTTGGTGCTCCTTGAGGTGTACTAAGGAGGCCCCAAAAACGTCCGAAAAATGGCCAATGCTATAGCCTACGAAAAATGACCAAATTTTGGCCGAAACAAAAGCGTTGAAAATTCACGTCTAACTAGTAAGTGGCCTAATTTTGAGGAACCTTGAAGATTTTTCCCAAAAAAAGTCGAAAAAATAGGCCCAGACTCAGTTTTTATTTTCGACGCCAAAACTGGTCTTCCAATGGTTTCTATAATTTGTTTTCGTCTTGCACCCCATTAGATCATCGATTATGCACTGATAACTATGGGATCGGTTCTCTGGCAAGGTATATGTCAATGGAAAATGAGACAAGAGTCGCAGTTGGTGCTCCTTGAAGGTGTACTAAGGAGGCGCCGAACACGTCCGAAAAATGGCCAATGCTATAGCCAACGAAAAATGACCAAATTTTGACCGAAACAAATGCCTTGAAAATTAACGTCTAACTCGTAAGTGGCCTAATTTTGAGGAACCTTGATGATTTTTCCCAAAAAAGTTGAAAAAATAGGCCCCAGACTCAGTTTTCATTTTCGACGCCAAAACTAGTCTTCCAACGGTTTCTATAATTTGTTTTCGTCCTGCACCGCCCTAGATCGTCGGTTATGGGGTGATAACTGAGGGATCGGGTCTATGGCAAGGTATATGTCAGTGGAGAATGAGCCAAGGGTCGCAGTTGGTGCTCCTTGGAGGTGTACTAAGGAGGCGCCAAAAACGTCCTAAAAATTGGCAATGCTATAGCTTACGAAAAATGACCAAATTTTGGCCGAAAATAAAAAGCCTTGAAAATTCACGTCTAACTAGTAAGTGGCCTAACTTTTGAAAAGCCTTGAAGATTTTTCCCAAAAAAGTCGAAAAAATAGGCCCCGGATTCAGTTTTTATTTTTGGTGCCAAAACTAGTCTTCCAACGGTTTCTATTATTTGTTTTCGTCCTATACCCTCCTAGATCATCGATTATGTGTTGATATTTGTGGCATCGGGTGTCTGGCAAGTTCTATGTCAGTGGAGAATGAGCCAAGGATCGCAGCTGGTTCTCCTTGGAGGTGTACTTAAGAGGCGCCCAAAACGTCTGAAAAATGGTCAATGCTATAACCTACGAAAAATAGCCAAACTTTGGCCGAAAATAAAAAGTCTTCAAAATTCACGTCTAACTAGTAAGTGGCCCAACTTCAAAGAACCTTGAAGATTTTCCCCAAGAAAGTCGAAAAAATAGGCCCCGGACTAAGTTTTTATTTTTGGCGCTAAAACTAGTCTTCCAACGGTTTCTATTATTGGTTTTCGTCCTGCACCCCTCTAGATCATCGATTATGGGCTGATAATTGTGGCATCAGGTCTCTGGCAAGGTCTATGTCAGTGGAGAATGAGCCAATTGTCGCAGTTGGTGGTCCTTGAAGGTCTACTAAGGAGGCGCCCAAAACGTCCGAAAAATGTCCAATGCTATAGCTTTCAAAAAATGACCAAATTTTGGCAGAAAATAAAAAGCCTTTAAAATTCACTTCTAACTAGTAAGTGGCCTAATTTTGAGAAACCTTTAAGATTTTTTCCAAAAAAGTAGAAAAAATAGGCCCCAGACTCAGTTTTTATTTTCGACGCCAAAACTAGTCTTCCAATGGTTTCTATTATTTGTTTTCGTCCTGTACCCCCCTAGATCATCGATTATGAGCTGATACCTGTGGGATCAGGTCTCTGGCAAGGTATATTTCAGTGGAAAATGAGACAAGAGTCGCAGTTGGTGCTCCTTGGAGGTGTACTAAGGAGGCGCCAAAAACGTCCTAAAAATTGGCAATGCTATAGCTTACGAAAAATGACCAAATTTTGGCCGAAAATAAAAAGCCTTGAAAATTCACGTCTAACTAGTAAGTGGCCTAACTTTTGAAAAGCCTTGAAGATTTTTCCCAAAAAAGTCGAAAAAATAGGCCCCGGATTCAGTTTTTATTTTTGGTGCCAAAACTAGTCTTCCAACGGTTTCTATTATTTGTTTTCGTCCTATACCCTCCTAGATCATCGATTATGTGCTGATATTTGTGGCATCGGGTCTCTGGCAAGGTCTATGTCACTTGAGAATGAGTCAAGGGTTGCAGTTGGTGCTCCTTGGAGGTGTACAAAAGAGGCGCTCAAAACGTCCGAAAAATGGCCAATGCTATAGCGTACGAAAAATGAACAAATTTTGGCCAAAAATAAAAAATCTTAATAATTCACATCTAAATAGGAAGTGGCCCAATTTTGAGGAACCTTGAAGATTTTTCCCAAAAAAGTCAAAAATATAGAACTTGGACTCAGTTTTTATTTTTGGCGCCAAAATTAGTCTTTCAACGATTTCTATTATTTGTTTTCGTCCTGCACCCCCCTAGATCATCGATTATGGACTGATAACTGTGGCATCGGGTCTCTGGAAAGGTCTATGTAACTTGAGAATGAGCCAAGGGTCACAGTTGGTGCTCCTTGGAGGTGTACAAAAGAGGCGCACAAAACGTCCGAAAAATGGCCAATGCTATAGCCTACGAAAAATGACCAAATTTTTGAAGAAAATAAAAAGCCTTGAAAGTTTATTTCTAACTAGTAAGTGGCCTAATTTTGAGGAACCTTCAATATTTTTCCAAAAGAAGTCGAAAAAATAGGCTCCGAACTCAGTTTTTATTTTCGACGCCAAAACTAGTCTTCCAACGGTTTCTATTATTTGTTTTCGTCCTCCACCCCCTAGATCATCGATTATGGGCTGATACTTATGGGATCAGGTCTCTGGCAAGGTATATTTCAGTAGAGAATGAGGCAAGGGTCGCAGGTGGTGCTATTTGGAGGTGTACTAAGTAGGCGTCCAAAACGTCCATAAAATGGCCAATACTAGATATTACGAAAAATAACCAAATTTTGGTCGAAAATAAAAATCCTTGAAAATTCACGACTAACTAGTAAGTGGCCTAATTTTGAGGAACCTTGAAGATTTTTCCCAAAAAAGTCAGAAAAATAGGCCCCGGATTCCGTTTTTATTTTCGATGCCAAAACTAGTCTTTCAACGGTTTCTATTATTTGTTTTCGCCCTGCAGCCCCTTAGGACATCGATTATGGGCTGATAACTATGGGATCAGATCTCTGGCAAGGTGTATGTCAATGGAGAATGAGCCAAGGGTCGCAGCTGGTGCTCCTTGGAGGTGTACTAAAGAGGCGTCCAAAACGTCCGAAAATGGCCAATGCTAGCCTATGAAAAATAACCAAAATTTGGCCGAAAATAAAAAGTGTTGAAAATTCACGTCTAACTAGTCAGTGGCCCAATTTTGAGGAACATTGAAGATTTTTCCTAAAAAAGTCGAAAAAATAGGCCCCAGACTCAGTTTTTATTTTTGGCACCCAAACTAGTCTTCCATTTGTTTCTAGTATTTGTTTTCGTCCTGCAGCCCCCTAGAGTATCGATTATGGGCTGATAACTGTGGCATCGGATCTCTGGCAAGGTCTAACTCAGTGGAAAATGAGCCAAGGGTCGCACCTGGTGCTACTTGGAGGCGTACTAAAGAAGCGCCCTAAATGTCCGAAAAATGGCTAATGCTAGCCTACCAATAATGACCAAATTTTGGCCGAAAATAAAAAGTCTTGAAAATTAATGTCTAACTAGTAAGTGGCCTAATTTTGAGGCATCTTGAAGATTGTTTCCAAAAAAGGCGAAAAAATAGGCCCCAATGGTTTCTATTATTTCTTTTGGTCCTGTACCACCCTAGGACATCGATTATGGGCTGATAACTGTGGGATCGGGTCTCTGGCAAGGTATATGTCAGTGGAGACTGCGCCAAAAGTCGCAGTTGGTGGTCCTTGGAGGTGTACTAAGGAGGCGCCAAAAACGTCTGAAAAATTACCAATGCTATAGCCTACGAAAAATGACCAAATTTTGGCCGAAAATAAAATTAGTTGTAAATTCACGTAAAACTAGTAAGTGGCCTAATTTTGAGGAACCTTGAAGATTTTTCCCAAAAAAGTCGAAAAAATAGGCCCAGGACTAAGTTTTATTTTCGACGCCAAACCTACTCTTCAAACGGTTTCTATTATTTGTTTTGGTCCTGCAGCCCCCTAAGACATCGATTATGGGCTGATAGTTATGAGATCGGGTCTCTGGCAAGTTATATGTCAGAAGAGAATAAGCCAAGGGTCGCAGCTAGTGCTCCTTGGAGGTGTACTAAGGAGTCGCCCAAAACGTCCGAAAAATTGCCAAAGCTATAGCATACGAAAAATAACCAAATTTTTGCTGAAAATAAAAAGTCTTGAAAATTCACGTAAAACTAGTAAGTGACCTAATTTTGAGAAAGCTTAAAGATTTTACCCAAAAAAAACAAAAAAATAGGCCCCGGACTCAATTTTATTTTCGACGCCAAACCTAATCTTCCAACGGTTTTTATTATTTGTTTTCGTCCTGCACCCCCATAGGACATGGATTATGGGCTCATAGCTATGGGATCGGGTCTCTGGCAAGTTATATGTCAGAAGAGAATAAGCCAAGGGTCGCAGCTGGTTCTCCTTGGAGGTGTATTAAGAAGTCGCCCAAAACGTCCGAAAAATTGCCAAAGCTATAGCCTACGAAAAATGACCAACTTTTGGCCGAAAAGAAAAAGTCTTGAAAATTCATGTCTAAATAGTAAGCGGCCTAATTTTGAGAAACCTTGAAGATTTTTCTGAAAAATGACGAAAAAATAGTCCCCGAACTCAGTTTTATTTTCGACGCCAAACCTAGTCTTCAAACAGTTTCTATTATTTGTTTTGGTCCTGCAGCCCCCTAAGACATCGATTATGGGCTGATAGTTATGGGATCGGGTCTCTGGCAAGGTATATGTCACTAGAGAATGAGCCAAGGGTCGCAGCTTGTACTCCTTGGAGGTGTACTAAGGAGGAGCCCAAAACGTCTGAAAAATTGGCAAACCTATAGCTAACAAAAAATGACAAAAAATAAAAAGTCTTGAAAATTCACGTCTAACTAGTAAGCAGCCTAATTTTAAGAAACCTTGAAGATTTTTCCCAAAAATATCAAAAAAATAGGCCCCGAACTCAGTTTTTATTTTCGACGCATAACTTAGTCTTCCAACGGTTTCTATTATTTGTTTTCGTGCTGCACCCCCTAGGACATCGATAATGGGCTGATAACTGTGGGATCGAGTCTCTGGAAAGGTATATGCCAGTGGAGAATGAGCCAAGGGTCGCAGTTGGTGCTCATTGAAGGTGTACTAAGGATGCGCCCAAAACGTCTGACAAATGGCCAATGCTATAGCCTACGAAAAATGACCAAATTTTGGCCAAAAATAAAAAGTCTTCAAAATTAACGTCTAACTAGTAAGCAACCTAATTTTGAGAAACCTTGAAGATTTTTCCCAAAAATGTCAAAAAAATAGGCCCCGAACAAAGGTTTTATTTTCGATGCCAAATCTAGTCTTCCAACGGTTTCTATTATTTTTTTTCGTCCTACACCCCCCTAGGACATCCATTATGGGATGATAATTGTGGGATCGAGTCTCTGGCAAGGTATATGTTAGTGGAGAATGAGCCAAGGGTAGTAGTTGGTGGTATTTGGAGGTGTACTAAGGAGGCACCTAAAACAACCGAAAAATTGCCAATACTATAGCCTATGAAATATGACCAAATTTTGGCCGAAAATAAAATTCGTTGAAAATTCACATAAAACTAGTAAGTGGCTAAATGTTGAGGAACCTTGAAGATTTTTCCCAAAAAAGTAAAAAAAAATAGGCCCCGGACTCAATGTTTATTTTCGACGCCAAACCTAGTCTTCCAACGGTTTCTATTATTTGTTTTTGTTCTGCACCCCCCTAAGACATCGATTATTGGCTAATAGCTATGGGGTCCGGTCTCAGGCAAGGTATATGTCAATAGAGAATGAGCAAACGGTCGCAGTTGGTGCTCCTTGGAGGTGTACTAAGGAGGTGCCCAAAACGTCCGAAAAATTGCCAAAGCTAGCATACGAAAAATAACCAACTTTTGGCCGAAAATAAAAAGTCTTGAAAATTCCCCTAAAACTAGTAAGTGGCCTAATTTTGAGAAAAGGTTAAAGATTTTTCCCAAAAAAGTCGAAAAAATAGGCCCCGGACTCAATTTTATTTTCGACGCCAAACGTAATCTTCCAACGGTTTCTATTATTTGTTTTCGTCCTGCACCCCCTAGGACATCGATTATGGGCTCATAGCTATGGGATCGGGTCTCTGGCAAGTTATATGTCAGAAGAGAATAAGCCAAGGGTCGCAACTGGTGCTCCTTGGAGGTGTACTAAGGAGTCGCCCAAAACGTCCGAAAAATTGTCGAAGCTAGCTTACGAAAATGACCAACTTTTGGTCGAAAATAAAAAGTCTTGAAAATTCACGTCTAACTACTAAGCGGCCTAATTTTGAGAAACCTTGAAGATTTTTCTGAAAAATGACGAAAAAATAGTCCCCGAACTCAGTTTTTATTTTCGACGACAAACCTAGCCTTCCAACGGTTTCTATTGTTTGTTTTTCTCCTGCACCCCCCTAAGAAATCGATTATGGGCTGATAGCTATGAGGTCCAGTCTCAGGCCAGGTATATGTCAGTAGAGAATGAGCAAACGATCGCAGTTGGTGCTCCTTGGAGGTGTACTAAGGAGGCGCCCAAAACGTCCGAAAAATTGCCAAACCTATAGCATACGAAAAATAACCAAATTTTGACCGAAAATAAAAATTCTTGAAAATTTATGTCTAACTAGTAAGTGGCTTAATTTTGAGAACCTTGAAGAATTTTCCCAAAAAAGTCGAAAAATAGGCCCCCGGACTCAGTTTTTATTGTCGACGCCAAAACTAGTCTTCCAACGGTTTCTTCTATATGTTTTCATCCTGTACCCCCCTAGATAAAAGATTGTGGGTTGATAACTGTGGGATCGAGTCTCTGGCAAGTTATATGTCAGTGGAGAATGAGCCAAGGGTCGTAGTTGGTGCTCCTTCGATGTGTACTAAGGATGCGCCCAAAACGTCCGGAAAATGTTCAATGCTATAGCATACGAAAAATGACAAAATTTTGGCCGAAAATAAAAAGCTTTGAAAATTAACATCTAACTAGTAAGTGGCCTAATTTTAAGGAAACTTGAAGATGTGTCCCAAAAAAGTCGAAAAAATTGGCCCTCGGACTCAGTTTTTATTTTCGACGCCAAAACTAGTCTTCCAACGGTTTCTTCTATATGTTTTCATCCTGCACCATCCTAGTTAATCGATTATGGGATGATAACTTTGGGATCAATTCTCTCATAAGGTATATGTCAGTGGAGAATGAGCCAAGGGTCGCAGTTTGTGCTCTTTCGATGTGTACTAAGGATGTGCCCAAACAGCCGAAAAATGGCAAATGCAATATCCTACGAAAAATGATGAAATTTTGGCCGAAAATAAAAAGTCTTCAAAATTCAAATCTAACTAGTACGTGGCTTAAATTTGAGGAACCTTGAAGATTTTTCCCAAAAAAGTCGAAAAAATAGGCCCCGGACTCATTTTTTATTTTCGACGCCAAAACTAGTCTTCCAACGGTTTCTTCTATATGTTTTCATCCTGCACCCCCCTAGATAATCGATTGTTGGTTGATAACTGTGGGATCGAGTCTCTGGCAAGTTATATGTCAGTGGAGAATGAGCCAAGGGTCGCAGTTGGTGCTCCTTCGATGTTTACTAAGGATGCGCCCAAAACGTCCGAAAAATGGTCAATGCTATAACATACGAAAAATGACCAAATTTTGGCCGAAAATAAGAAGCCTTGAAAATTCACATCTAACTAGAAAGTGGCCTAATTTGAAGGAACCTTGATGATGTTTCCCAAAAAAGTGGAAAAAATAGGCCCCCGGACTCAGTTTTTATTTTCGACGCCAAAACTAGTCTTCAAACGGTTTCTTCTATTTGTTTTCATCCTGCACCATCCTAGTTAATCGATTATGGGATGATAACTTTGGAATCAAGTCTCTGGCAAGGTATATGTCAGTGGAGAATGTGCCAAGGGTCGCAGTTGGTGTTCCTTCAATGTGTACTAAGGATGCGCTCAAAACGTTCGAAAAATGGCCAATGCTTTAGCATACGAAATATTACCAAATTTTGGCCGAAAATAAAAAGCCTTGAAAATTCAAATCTAACTAGTACTAGCCTAATTTTAAGGAACCTTGAAGATTTTTCCCAAAAAAGTCGAAAAAATAGGCCCCCGGACTCAGTTCTTATTGTCGACGCCAAAACTAGTCTTCCAACGGTTTCTTCTATATGTTTTCATCCTGCACCCCCCTAGATAATCGATTGTGGGTTGATAACTGTGGGATCGAGTCTCTGGCAAGTTATATGTCAGTGGAGAATGAGCCAAGGGTCGTAGTTGGTGCTCCTTCGATGTGTACTAAGGATGCGCCTAATACGTCCGAAAAATGTTCAATGCATAGCATACGAAAAATGACCAAATTTTGGCCGAAAATAAAAAGCCTTGAAAATTTACATCTAACTAGTAAGTGCCTAATTTTAAGGAACCTTGAAGATGTTTCACCAAAAAAGTTGAAAAAATAGGCCCCCGGACTCAGTTTTTATTTTCGACGCCCAAACTAGTCTTCTTACGGTTTCTTCTATTTGTTTTCGTCCTGCACCACCCTAGATCATTGATTATGGGCTGATAACTATTGGATTGAGTCTCTAGCAAGGTATATGTCAGTGGAGAATGAGTCAGAGGTCGCAGTTGGTGCTTCTTTGATGTGTACTAAGTATGTGCCCAAAACGTCTGAAAAATGGCCAATGCTATTGCCTACGAAAAATGATGAAATTTTGGCCGAAAATAAAACGCCTTGAAAATTCACGTCTAACTAGTAAGTGGCCTAATTTTGAGGAACCTTGAAGATTTTTCCCAAAAAAGTCGAAAAAATAGGCCCCCGGACTCATTTTTTATTTTCGACGCCAAAACTAGTCTTCCAACGGTTTCTTCTATATGTTTTCATCCTGCACCCCCCTAGATAAACGATTGTGGGTTGATAACTGTGGGATTGAGTCTCTGGCAAGTTATATGTCAGTGGAGAATGAGCCAAGGGTCGTAGTTGGTTCTCCTTCGATGTGTACTAAGGATGCGCCCAAACCGTTCCAAAAATGGTCAATGCTATAGCATACGAAAAATGCCCAAATTTTGGCCGAAAATAAAAAGCCTTGAAAATTCACATCTAACTAGTAAGTGGCCTAATTTTAAAGAACCTTGATGATGTTTCCCAAAAAAGTCGAAAAAATAGGCCCGCGGACTCAGTTTTTATTTTCGACGCCAAAACTAGTCTTCCAACGGTTTCTTCTATATGTTTTCATTCTGCACCCCCCTAGATAATCGATTGTGGGTTGATAACTGTGGGATCGAGTCTCTGGCAAGTTATATGTCAGTGGAGA
>JBBPDJ010034677.1:0-16376 GCA_037974625.1 Cucumis cinereus | reverse complement strand
TGCTTCATTAAGGCATTTCATCAAACTCATTGTAAGCCATGTGATGAGGCACACTTTTGGACATGCTTTTTGGACATGGTTTAATAGATTTACCTACCTAGTTTGCTAAGTTCAATTGAGTACGAGGACTGCGAAGAAATCGAAAAAGTACAATAAAATTAGTACAATAAAATCTAACAATGCATAATTTGACACACTTCATGCTTCAATGTAATTGGGCAAGAAAATATGTTGTCTACTCTCAAAACGTCAATACAATTAAGAATATGAAAACTAGTATCATACAGGACGCAAATTATAACAAAAATTATAATTTACAAACTAGTGTACCATTCATTTCCACAAACATAATTCGTATTCAAATCCATGGTTTATGACAAAAAATTATACAATATGGTTTTATGTTGGATTTGTATTGGAACAAAGAAAAATAAAAGAAAAAGCAACAAAATCTTTCATTGAGGCATTTCATCAAACATATTGTAACATATGTGATGAGGCAAAGTGTTGGACATGGTTTTTCGACACAAACATTTAATAGATTTATATACCTATGTGCCAACATGAATTGAGTGCGGACAATGAAAAGAAAGGGAACAAACCTAAAGGGGCAGATGAATTTTGACTTCTAATATTGCACAACAAAAAATGACGTTTGGTGTGGCTGTTGACGGAGACAAAGGCCGACAGACAGAGATGCGATGCCGGAGTGGGTGGACCTCTGACGGTGGCTGTCAGACGTTGAACGAACGTTGAAAACAGATGAGATTGGGCGGCTGGGCGAACAGATTGATTGGGCTTCGGGCAAAATGTGAGAAAAGAACGGGGGCCGTGCGTTTTTTTAATGCTAGGGTAGAAGCTAAAACTTTTAATGAAAAAAGATGACGCGTTTTTCGCATAGTCTTTTTGTGACGCGAAAAAAGCGTCATGAATTTTTGTAAATCGAAAAAATTCAGTCTTTTCCCGCCAAAAACCCAATTTTTGGAAAAGATGACACAATTTTTCTTCCCCCCTCTCATTTGCACTGTTCATAAGTGTCATGGTATGTGGGATTTCTTATAGTGTAGTCGCATTTTTCTATAACGTCGGTAAATCGGAGTTTCTTTTTAAAAAAAGTAACTTCAATTTTATAATGGCACAAAATATTTGTTTTAAGGACACTTAAATATTTGTCCTGGCCACAAATTAAAATTTGGCAACTATGTTGCTAAAACTTAACATTTATGATGTCATTGTATAAAATAAAAAGTGATAAACAATGTGTTACAAAAAGTAAGCATTTAGTAATGCACTTAAGCCTGTAAAATTACACATTTAGTGTCACACGTTCAGTACATCATTGAAACGTTTAGCTACATAGTTGCAACGATAGTCTTAGAGATGAAGGGCTCAACGTTGCTGATACTTTTAGCCATGTATTTTGAGCTTTAGAAAAGTTTTTATGTGTTACTAAAAAGTGATTTTTCTAGTAGATATACCAACTCATTGTTTGGCCCACCAACTTTAAATGTTACTATTGTGGAGTTGGTATATTTTACCAACTCACCCCAACTCTACCTTATTCAAAAACATTCAATGCTCTATTCATTGGCAACCTTCAATAATTATCGTTGCCAAACTTTAGAATCAAACTCCAACAACACACTTTCACGCGTCCAACTATGTCGACCAACTTCGACTACGATGATAACTTCGATGATCGACTCCGATGGCCAAATCCTGTCTTTGACAATCATTCCGATGACAACTTTGATGAGCAATTTTGGTGACCAATTTAGAACTTCAATAATCTCTCTAAATAAAAACTTCGGTAACTAATTTCAACGATCAATTTTGAGCTTCGACAATCACTTTGATGATAACTTTGACAACCAATTGCTGACCACGACAATCACTTCAATTACAAACTCGGACGACCAAATTTGGCCTCCAACAATCATTTTAGTGACAACTTCAGCACCACCTTTGTTGGGTTGAATATATGTGTTATGCTTCTATTCTATGCGATGAAATTGATATGCGTTATAAGTTTTTCTAACCTCGTCCTAGTGTAAACTAAATTAGGTACCTGCTAAGGCCAGGGTCAAACATAAGAAATTTGTTGTTAAACTAGTGAATTAATTATGATTCTTTCAACAAAAAAAAAAAACAAGTAATAATTCAATTGATGAGTTAATCTATGCACTACACTAACCTAATCTAATTTAATCTACCCGGTTGATTTGCGATGGATACATAGAGATGGAAATGCATTGGTTAGTCTCAAAGCATTGCATATGTTGTCTTTTATAGATTATGTGATGATTAGGGTTAAAAAGGTATTTTCTAATCTTCTTCAAACATTAGGTGTATTCATGCACTGATAAGCAACCTTTCGGTGCCTTGATGCCACAATATTCTATTTCTAAGTATAAATGATGCACTGACAATACGATATAGTTTATTCTTATTTCTTAGTTATTCTGTATATTTATTCACCGTGGTCTAAGTTACTTACTCTTTTCAGAAGATGACTACCTTTACTTGAAAGTACTCTTTCAATGCGTTCAAGTTTATTACTTGGTAAAGATCAGACAAAATGAACAACGTACCATGCTTATCTTTTGGATTAATTCCTCACTTTTTAACCCATTACTAACTTTAGCTACTAATAGTAATCATTAAACCAAAGACTTTGATGTGGTGAAACACAATGTGATAATATTGATAATGCAAATTTGTTACAATGAGTGAACTACCAAATACAATTACTTTAAATGCAAAAGAAAATATATATATATATATATATATATATATATATATATATATATAACAAAGAACTAAAGAAAACTTTGTTTCACAATTTCTTGCTTTTCTAGAGTGAAATTATCTATGCAAAGCTTTATGACAGGGAAGTGAATGGATAATGGAGATGGAAAAAGAATCTGTGCACAATTTGGTTTCTGATGTATAAGAATTGTTATATATGATATTTTTGTCTGTCTTTTTCATGATCTCTTGAAGGTAGTATTTATAATCATCTGACACTCGTTGTTCACTAAGCACGTCTCGTGTTCTTCGACAACGATTTCTATGCTTAGTAGGTCTCAGAAACATTTTAAAAGTCATGCATCACATTGGATTCTTGAAGCACAATTCTTCTATGTGATGGATTGTTTGTATTCTCAAAGCGACTTGAAGGTCTTACTATGCTTCACGTGATGTCTTTTTTTTATTAGTTCTCCTTAGCATTGCTTCTAACTAGGTGTTGAGAAGTCTTTAAGTAATTTTATCCATCTTTTGTAAAACTTTTGTGATGAAAAACACCAAGAGATCACAGTTTCGTAATAACCTACATTGCAAACATGTAACGCATTGCAAAGACAATGCATAATTTCTAAGTGTATTTAATGTGCTTCTTATGTTTTTCTCCTAATAATCTTGAATAAGTTCGCATAATAACAAGTATTTCTACATGCTATCACACCCTCAAATTTATGATGATGATTGTTCGATATTGTATATGCGCATGGTATGTGATTATAATATGATGGATATGCAATGAAGTAACTGTGCATACAAGTTTTCCTAACTTTGTAAAAGTATAAACAAAATTAGGTACATGGTAAGTCTAGGGTTGAACACATGGATTTTTTTATTGCAATAGTGAGTGGATTGATGTTCTTTCAGGGAAATAAGCAAATAAAGCGATGATTGGGTGAATTCAACACCAAACTATACTACCCTAGCTAACCTAAGCTAATCTACCCAATCATGATGCGGTGAATGGATGTGCGTTATCTAACTTTAAAGCGATGCAAGTATTATGTTAAGTGAATAATGCGGTAAGCATGGTCAAGAAGTCATCCTAATATATTCGTAAACATCGTAATTTCATGCACAAAATACTAATTAAGACAAGCAACTTTTTAACACCTTAATGCCACAAATATTCTATTTCTAGATATAAATGATGCGTTGACAAAGAGATAGGTTTATTTTTATTTCTAAGTTACGTCCCATCTCTGCTCACCGTGGTCTAAGCTACTTACTCTTTCGAGCAGTTGACTACCTTTACTCTGAACATACTCTTTCAACATGTTCATGTATATAGCTTGATGAAGATCAGACAAAATAAACATTACCATATTTACCTAAAGATTAATTCCTAACTCTTTAACCCATTAGTGACTTTAGCTACTCATAAAACTTAAAGAAACTAAAGACATGAAAATTGATGCAAAACAAGTGCTCATTTTCATAAACAAAATGTTTACCCAAATTGAATCATGAAACACAAAGAATGCAAAAGAATAACACAACACAAAAGAGACTCTTAATCATAATTTCTTGTTCTTCGAGTGTAATTGAATGCTTGCAAAGGTTCCTGGTTTTATGGAATTGATGGATGGAGAAAGAAAATTTGGGTAGATAATGTATAATTTTGGAAAAGTGTCGAACTTTCTAAATTGTCAAACTCCTCTTCTGATCTTTGAAGGTGATATTTAAATGCCTAGGATAGTCGTCGCCCACTACGCACGTTTCGTGTTTGTCGGCACGTATTTATGCGCGTAGGGCTTAGACACGTTCAAAAAGTCTTGCACCACATAAGATTTTTACCGAATATATAGCTCTCAACGCCTCCTTGAACACTCGGCTATGCGTCAAGAGATGAATTTTCCTTAGTACTGCTTCTTATTTAGGCGTTGAGACATCTTCTATTCATTTTTGCTTTCAATCATGCGATGAACAATACTACGCCATCAAAGAATTCAAAGAACATGATTTTGTTAGCACTAAACACATATCATGCACAAAATATAAAATACAAGTATAAATGATGTGATTTCTTTGTGTTTCTTACTAAAATCTTAAGAGTTGGACGTATAAGAATACTTATTTCTAGATGCTCTCACACCTGCAAATTTAAGATAATGTTTTTTCTCAAACAATTAGTCATGCCCTTAGCTTGAAATTCCTTAATGAGATACAATGCCTAGACTCCTCACAATGTGGTTAACTTTTAGCTTTATCTAACTAATGTATCACCTAAAATTTAAGATATTCTACTAATAAAAATATTTCACAAATTTCAAATGCAAGCAAGTTTAACCCTCAAAAATCATTTTCTGAATGCCAAGACGTGCACATATAATACAACACGTTACTAACTAAAGCGTTGATTGGGACATCTTTGGTATTCTATGAATAAGTTCCTCATCATAGCTACAATTGTTATCATCGTTTCAGACATGAGAGCTATGCTCTTTTTTGTGACCACTTATTACCAAGTGTTGTCCATGTCTTACCAACAACATTGGAGTTCAAATAATATACAACAATTTTTTTGGAAGAGATCAACGCATTATTGATACAATAATCATATAGTACACAGAAGCTAATTTACAATAAAATTTTAATTTTGACCTATTTTGGCTACATACCCCAACATTTGAGAGGTGGAAAGGTCGTTGCTAAAATTTTGTTATAAAACAACCTTAGACAGTTTATGAAAATTAGGTTTGAGGGAAAGCTTGCTCGCATTCAAGGTGTATGAAGTGTTTCTAAGTAAATTGACTTAAAATTAAGATTCAACGTCTATCAGAATTAGACTAAGCGTTAGTTGCCCTTAAACAAACATTGAAGTCTAAGGCTACCACATATTAAGAAGGAAAAATACTAAGGCAAAGAAATAAAAGAAGCATTTAGCACAAAGAACACAAAGTTTAAGACCTCAAAACAACTTGTATATTATAATCTGTTATATGGTGACGCGTTACAAGTTGTTTTACAAAAATTGATTCAGTCCAAGAAGAAGAAAATTTTAAAAAGATCAAAAGAAAACCTCCATATTTGCTGTTATGTGAATGCATCAATCGCCAGAAGCTGAAGTGGTTGGCAAAGATGACTTGGAATGTTTGGGGTAACAACACGTTAAACATAGGCATCATGAATGTAGTTCATTAATGTATGAAACTGTGCTTCCTGTCATTTTGCCTGACGCCTCATAAAACCTCTTCCTCCATTAATGTGCTGCAGGATGTCTTGTTGTTGGCGTTGAAGCTCATTGAGTTGCTCGTGCTAGTGCACAGCAAGTTCACAAAGCATTTGTCTTTCATGTCCATCTGCGTTTTGGCTTTGGACAAATGTGTGATTTGCTGGTGAAGGAGCTTTGCATTATGGTTTGCGACGATCCTTGTGAATTATGCAATGAAGGGATTGATGTACTCTCGTTGAAGGAATTCATTCAACCTATCTATATGTACCTCCTAAAATTGGAGTGATGATCCCTCGCCGCTAGGACCATGCTACGAGTTATTCTGATGTGGACCTTCTCTCAGCTCGCGATCTTCCACGTCTTGATGGAGTAGGTCATCAACAATGGGGGCGTGAAAAGGGTTGTTGTCTAAGTCAATGTGGAGTTTGTGGAGATCAAGCGGTTTGGTCTCATGTAGAGGTAAGGTGTCCAAATGATCTAGGTGTTCAAGATCAAAAACTTCATAACTCGTATCTTCAACAAGATGATCACGAGAGGCTAGACTTTTCTTATCTCTTGGTGATTGGTGAGGAGGGGATAGGTTTTCTTTTTCCTATGGAGGAGGTGGAATTTCATCTTCAAGAGGAGGCGGTGGGATTTGATTTTTGGGGGAGGTGGTGAAATTTCTTGATTGACTAGGGGAAGATGGATGGTAGAAGCCAATGGTATGATATAGAGGTCTTAGGATTTCGGAGAAGGTTCTATTGGAAAAGGATTGGTTGAGGAGCTAACAACGATCAATGGGTATAGAATGTATTATTCTATAAAAGTGTTGAATTGTCTAAATTGGCTAACTGCTCTTCTGATCTTTGAAGGTGCTATTTAAATGTATCGAACAGTCGTTGTCTACTACGAATGTTTTGTGTTTCTCGACACCTATTTTTGTATGTAGTGGGGTTTAGACACGTTTTGAAAGCCTCGCACTGTACAGCTTCTCAACACCTCCTTGAACACTCGACTATGCGTCAATAGATAAATTTCCATTAACACTGCTTTCGATTTAGACGTTGATACATCTTCTATTCCTTTTCGCTTTCAACCCTACGATGAACAATACCACAAGATCAAAAAAATCAAAGAATACAATTTTATAAATACTGAACTAATATCATGCACAAAATATAAAATACAAGTATGAATTATGTGTTTCTTTTGTGTCTCTCACCAAAATTTTAGGACTTGGCCGAATAATAATACGTATTTCTAGATGCTATAAATGCTTGTCCTCGAGTATTTACAAATAACCTTAGCCCGTAATTCCTCAGATTGGATACAATACCTTGACCTCTGAATATGTACCTAACTTTTATATTCATCCAACCAATGTATCACCTTAAAGTTAAGATACTCTACTTATAAACATATCTCACAGATTTCAATTGCAAACAAGTTTAGCCCTCAAATATTATTTTCTCAATGCCAAGATATTATGATGCGTTTATTTTACAATGGTTCTATTATTACATACAGTGGAGTAAGACCTTACATTACTTGCTCATATAATACAATAATTTCTTACTACGACGCTAATCGAGATATCTTTGGTATTCTATGAATCTGTTCCTCTTCAGAGCTATAACTCTTATGACCGCTTCAGACATGAGAGCTATGCTCTTCTTTGTGACCACTTATTACTAAGTGTTGTCCATGTCTTAGCAATAACATTAAAAATGCAAATTTTATAAGTACAAGAAACATATATTTTACTACATTTTTATTTTTCATCATTTTTTTCTTCAACGCATATTTGAACTATTGTACAACACAAAACTCACACATTTATTCCAACCTCCGTACACCCAAATTTAAGAGGCAACAAGGTCCTCATTGCTAAAATCAAGTTACAAGATTATCTTGGGCACCTTTTAAAAATTAGGTTTGAGAGAAAGCTTGCTCGCATTAAAAAAAAATGTGAATTTTTTCCAAGTAAAATGACTTAAAATTGAGTTTCAAATTTAATCAAAAGTTTTCTACCTACACCTAAGTAATCATTGAAGTCTAAAGTCATTGCATCAAATAAAACAAAAATCAGAAGAATAATAAAATGAGTTAGCGTAGAGAACACATAAGACAATCATCAAACGACTTGTAATTATGTTAATGTGATTTGTAATCCGTTACAATGTTGTTTAGAAAAATTTGAAAGTGTAAAGATAGAAAGAAAAATAAAAAATAATATAGCCAAAAATTTAATGTTCCACCACATGATTGTTTTCTTTGAGGCGACGGGATGTCATCGCGAGGGAACATAAGTGGTTGGCAAATATCTCTTGGAATATTTGGAGCAGGGATGCGCTGGACATAAATATCATAAATATAATGAATATAATTCATTAAGGTTTCAAATTGCGCGTCCTGCCTTTGTGCCTGCCATTCCTTCATCTACGCGTTGTAGGATGTGTTGATGTTGACATTGCAACTCAGTTATTTGCTCATTCTGACGTAAAATGAGTCTTGAAGCATTTGTTGATCTTGTCCATATGTTGAGTGACTTTGGACAAACACACATATTTGTGCTTAAGACTTTGTTGATGCTATAAAAATGCATCATGGTTTGTTGAGATCATATCTAATTATCTGTTGAATGGTTGAATGATCTCATTGTGAAGAAGACTTTTCAAGCTATCCATATCCATATCCCAATACCCAGCTTCTGATCTTGGCATGTCGGGCTAGGCGCTGAGTTATCATGATATGGTACCTCTCTTATTTCACAATCTTTCACACCTTGGTGGAGTGGGTCATCAGTAAAAGGGGTGTCAAAAGGATTGTTAATCGGTGGTTTTGGAATTTTGTTGGGGGCCAGTGTCATCATGTGTGGGGTCAATATTATTTGTGAAGCCTAGGCAACTAAGTCTTCTAGGAATTCAAAGTCATCAATCCTAAACGTTTCGTCTTTAACTAATTGAACGCGTGGGACGAGATCTGCCTTGACTCGGGGTGATTGAGAAGTAGGTGATGGAAGTTGTGAAGAAATAGGTAGGAGGTGTGGGATGAAGGGGAGGGAAATTATTGTGAGGTCGTGGATTATTAAAGGAGTTATTGAGGTTGGTTTTTTCTTATGTACAACCTCTTTGGATTTCTTGTCCCCTGCCTTTATTAACATGTGCTTCTTGGCAGAGGGTGAATGCGGTGGTTGGGAGGTGGAGGCTTTCTGCTTTCCCTTGCCCTATGGAGTTTCTTCAAAATATCGCACGTCATATTTTAATAAATGCTTAAGTATGTTGTCTAGTGTGATACCTTGAATCTTCTCCTTAGGCTCAACCTCTTTATTAAGGAAAGTGTTGAGGACCAGACATTCTATAGTTAAAGGCTAGAAGAGGTAGCCTTTCTTCTTCAAAAAGCATTCTCTGATCTCCAAAGTTAAGATGTGTATGATGTCCATAGGTATGCATCACATGATGGAAAAAAATAGTAATATTTTATTGACTGCTAAGATAAGGGAAATTTTCTATTAACAAAATTAATGACATGGGAAAAATACAAAGCAGCAACATGAAGAAGAATAAAAAGAAGAAGAATATGATAAGAAAATTCATGGAGAAAAAATTTGAATCGAAAGTTTGTCTTTCTCTTTGGTTTTCCATTCTACATAATTATATTTCTGTACAAAAATATAATTGGTTAATTGTTTTTGTTCGTTACTAAAAACAAAAAATTCAAATAAAGAAAAAACTTTTAAAAAAATTGCAATCCATATTTTATTCAAATAAAGATCGGTAGAATTATTGAAAAAAATTCAAAAAAAAATTAGTAATCACAAAAACAAATTATGAAGTGTTCCAAAACAAGTACCAGATGCCCTTTACATATGAACTCAACCCTACACCACACACACAAACATATGAACTTGGACAAAATAACTTTGCACCCCCAACATTGACATATGAAATCTCTAGACATATGAACTCTCCATATATATGAATTCTAGACATGCTATATCAACTTAGAGCCTCGTACAATCCCTAAAAGTGTTGGAAAACTAATGCATATATGTGGCATGAAGGAGCATTGATCTTGTAAGGTTGTGTCATTAGGGTACAACACAACGATGCTATCTTGTTTTGAAGCTACGTGCTTTTGGTGCCAACCCTAGCTTGAGGCACCACTTGCATGTCTTTATTTTTCTTTTTTTTCCTTTTGGCTTTTTTATGCCTTAGGACCATTTTGTCATTCATAACACTAACTTTTCAATTTAGCTTCTCTTCTAATTTTGCTCATATGCTTAGTTCCAACATATCAATATAAAAATACATCAAACAACACATTGTAAGGATGAAAACTAACAAAAACCTAAGTCAAACAAAACATTTTTTGAGTGCTTTTTAGTAAGACTAAAAATAATATGGGGTATCTCGACATTAATCTATTGTTTCACATGGAAAACATATGTTAGTGATATGAAAACTTTAGGATTTGAAAATTAGGAACTGAATTGGTGAACATTTAATATCAAATTGTATAACCTCCAAGTTAATTTGACAACAATCCAAAGGGAAAGACTAAAATTGGATTACCTTTTCATCGAAGTCCAAGTGATAAGACTCGAGGTTTGAACACTTCACAAGCAAGATGATCAAGCTTACCTGAATGCTCAAGCATGCAAGCCTAGATTAAGAATTACAAAGGTTGGTGATGAATCTCCATCATCATCACAGAGGAAAATCTCATTCCAATTTGATAAGCCAAAAAACGGTATTTACAACCTAATGGTCATGCTTAAATAGCCATCCAATAAAAACCATAATGCAACACATTAAAATAAAAAACTAACCCTACTTAAATGTTATTAGAAAGGATAAAATTGGAAAATATTAAAATTATGTCACAATTATTAAATACGATCTAATTAATAATTTGATACTTGGTCGATTCATATCATTTAGTACTACATGTTTTTTATTATGTATTATCGTATACACATATACATGTATTTGAAGCATATGCAACAATGGACTTGAAGTTCATGAATCTAGACATACTAACTTAATTAGCATGATTAATTGACTTACTGTGTTGATAATGATAAAATGAATTATTGAAAAATTCTTGTGGATATCCACTAAAAGTCAAAAGATTATTCTATCTAATGAATTGTCCTATATTACTTGATCTCAAAGAAAAATAATTATTAAAACATCATCAACTAAAGTGGTGATTGACTCACCACATATTTTTAAACGACTTCGTGATCGCATATGTGGATCAATTAATCCACAAAGTGAGCCATTTAATATTTCATAATCTTAATTGATGCATAGGTTACATATATTTATTAAGTCAAAATCTTTCATTTTCAAGATTATTTTGTCAAATAATGAAATGATAAAAAAAAAAAATTCATATAATACAGTTAGAAACATCAACTTGATAATACTGTTGAGTTTACATCCCAAATCTTTATTTATTATTGTATGTCCATTGTGATAAATAATGAGACATTCTATAGATTTCAAAAATTTCTGTTTTAATCTCAAAGTTTCATCGAATACTTTCACTTTTCATGCTTATTGGTAATGTCCTTAACTAATTTATGGGAAAAAAATATTTTTTTGGTCCCTAGGTTTTGGATCTAGTTTCTATTTAGTTCGTAGCTTCCAAACCGCTACACATTTAGTCCTTAAATTTGATTTTGGTTTCAATTTAGTCCCTTAGTATCAAAATGTTACAACTTTACTTTTAAGATTTGAGTTTTGTTTCAATTTAATCTACATATTTCAAGATTTTTACATTTTTAACAATAATTTTTTATTAAAAACTCACCTTCAAACAACAATGCTTATTAATTAATTTAACGTAATTATGAAGTAAAATTAATAATTTAATTTTAAAAGTGATAAAATTAGTGAATTTTAATTGATTATAATTTGTTTAATTATTTATATTAATTTAATTTTAAAAGTGATAAAATTAGTGAATTTTAATGGATTATAATTTGTTTAATTATTTATATTTATTAACCTACAATACATTAACACTGAAGACAAAAACAATTTAGTGAAAATTTGATATTACAAAATGTAAGTAATGAAATCTAAGTACCAAGTTGAAACAAAACTCAAAAGTCAAGGGTAAATTGTAACATTTTAAAACTTAAGGACTAAATTGAAATTAAAATAAAAACTTAATGGCCAAATGTATAATATTTTAAAACTTAGGGACTAAATAGAAACTAGACTCAAAATCCAAGGACTAAATGAAGTTTTTTCCTAATTTAAAAGAGTTATAATTAATTAAGTTTTAATATTTTTCATTAATATTAGAAGTAGTGGTAAAAGGTCACTTCATGATTATTTTAGATAAACTAATTGGTCTTATAGAGGTCCAGGTCCACATTGGCCACCTAGAGTCACATCGATCAACCTCACAACAAAGTCCAATCTCATTCACTATAAAGGTACACTACACTAACACACAACTAAACTCAACACAATTTCGTGCGTCTAGGCAATAACCTTAGATGGGTGAATATGCCAATTACTTAACATAGTTCCAACTTTTAAATAACTTAAAATAACATGATTATTTTGATATTCTTATTTCAACAAATATCTGCTCAAATGATTATACCACATTCGTCCTAATTGTTTCAATCCATATATGATCTCTATAACTTTATTGAATATAGTTTTTAGGAGCTTGAAGTTCCATAAAAAATTGATATCCCAACACAACAGGTTGTTATTAATGAATCTAGAACACGCCAGAAGCGTGGCAGATTAGTATGTTTCAAAGATAAAAATCTTCGAAAAAAAATGGAGTCAATAACTCGATTAAGGATATGCATGTTTCAGAAGAAATCCAAAATTTGACTCCTGACAAGAATATCGAAGTAGATAAAACAATTGAGGATAATAATGAGATTTCGATAAACAATGTCATGACAAGAAAGAGATGGAACCAAACTAATGACTAAGATATACGTTGCAATGACTATCATATTGAGACTGATAAAAAGAATGAGATGCTAACAAATGTCTAAAAAAACTTTATATCCCAACACAACAAGTTGTCATTAATGAATCTGGTACACGCCAGAAGCGTGGTAGACTAGTAGGTTCCAAAGATAACAATCCTCGAAAAAAATTTAATAAATCGATTAAGGATATAGATGTGCCAGAAGAAATCCAAAATTTGACTCCTTAAATGAATATCGAATTAGAAAAAATAACTAACATAATAATGAGATTTCGATAAACTATGTCATGACAGGAAAAAGATGGAACTGAACTAATTTAGTTGTTGACAACATTTTTGCATATAATTTTGCTCTTGAAATTATATCTGAAAATGAGGATTTTGAACCAAAATCTGTTGAAGAATGTCAATAGAGAAAAGATTGGTCTTTTTGGAAAGAAGCAATTGAGGCAAAATAAATCTCACTTTCAAAATGTCAAGTTTTTGGACCACTAGTCCAAACATTAGAAAGTGTTAAACCTGTGGGACACAAATGGGTATTTGTGACAAAAAGAAATGAAAATAATGAGGTTACAAGATATAAAGCAAGATTAGTTGCACATGGATTTTCACGACTTGGTATTTATTATGAGGAGACATATTCTCTGGTAGTGGGTGCAATCACAAATAATGAGGTCACATGATATAAAGCAAGATTAGTTGCACAAGGGTTTTCACAACGACCTGGAACTGATTATGAGGAGATATATTCTCTGGTAGTGGATGAAAATCTGGACATGCATCTTATGGATGTAGTCACAACATATTTATATGGATCTATTGATAATGACATTTGTATTAAAGTCCCAACAGGCTTTAAGATACCTAAAACATATAAATATTCAATAAAGTTACAGAGATCGCTATATGGATTGCAACAATCAGGACAAATGAGGTACAATCGTCTAAGTGAGTATTTGTTGAAAGAAGAATATCAACATAATCCAATATGTCCATGTATTTTTATAAAGAAATTTCAGTCAGAATTTGCTATTATAACTATGTATGTTGATGATTTAAATATAATTGAAAACCTTGAAAAACTTTCAGAGACAATAGAATAACGAAAAAACAAAATTTTACCATAGCTTGCAAATTGAGCATTTAGCAGTTGAGATATTTGTTCATTAATCAACTTATACAAGAAAAATTTTGAAAATATTTTATATGGATAAAGCACATCTATTGAACATTCTAATGCAAGTTTGTTCACTAGATGTGAAGACAAATATATTTCAACCTCGAGATGATAATGATGAACTTCTTGGTCTGGAAGTACCATATCTTAGTGCAATTGGTGCACTTATGTATCTTGTAAATAATACAAGATCTGATATTCCATTTTTCAGTAAATTTATTAGCTAAACTTAGTTTCTCTCCAGCAAAAAGACATTGAAATGAAATTAAGCATATACTCTGTTTTCTCCGAGGAACAATTGACATGAGTTTGTTTTACTCAAATAAATAAAATTTTGATTTAGTTGGTTATGAAGATTCTGGATATTTATTTGATTCATATTTATCTGCTTCACACAAAGCTAGATCTCAAATAGGTTATTTATTTACATGTGGAAGAACTGTTATATCATGACGATTAGTGAAACAGACTATAACAGCCACCTCCTCAAATCATGCTGAAATTCTTGAAATGCATGAGGCAAGTCGAGAATGTATATGCCTAAGATCAATTACTCAACACATTCGTAAAACATGTCGCTTGTCTTCTAGTAAAAAACTTACAACGATACTATAAGAAGACAACACGACATGTATATATCAAATCAAAGGAGGTTATATTAAATAAGATAGAATAAATCATATTTCACCAAAGCTTTTCTACACTCAATATCTTGAAGAAAATGGTGACATCACAATACAACAAATTTGATTGAAAGATAACCTAGCAGACTTATTTACAAAATCATTACCTACTGCAACCTTTGAAAAATTGATTGCACAACATTGGAATGCAGCAACTCATAGATCTAAAGTGATGTTTCCATGAAGAGGAGTAAATTGTATTTTTGTAAGTGTATAAGTTTTATAAAATTTGTACTCTTTTTTCTTCACTAGGATTTTTTTTCCATTGAATTTTTTTCTAGTAAGGTTTTAACGAGGCATATTTCATATACGTAATGAACATCTAAGTGAGAGCATTATAAATATTATTAAAAATAGATTCCTATTATGCTTAATGTCAATTTTCATGTGTCACTCTGTGTCTTGAAGATATCAACCCTTAGTGGCCATGTATTCCACTTCATGCTTGCTAAATTGCCTATAATAGTGATATCTGGTGGGTTTTGTAAGAGACATATATTGGATGAAATTCCAAAGTATTTGGAGATAGTGAAATTTTTTGGAGAATTTAATATTTTCTCAATTTCTTAATTTATATTATATTGTAATATTTTAATATTATATTTTCTCGATAGCTGTGTTCCTGTTGTGCCTCATTTTTACAACAATACAATGCGTTATCAATTGTGAATATTGTTCCTATACGCAAAATAATATTTGTTTTTCCAAATCCTTCAATTAGGTTTGCAGAACCGGATATTGTATTGACTTTTGATTTCAACATCTTTTGCCTTCAACATTATCAGTTTGAAAAAATATTTTCTACTTATCAGTATTGTGTGCATAGTGCACTCTTTGTCAGGCATATATTTTCATTGCTTGTTTTTTATTTTTTCAACATAAAAATACTATCCATGCTTCTTCATTTAACAAAATAATTACTATGAGAGAAACAAAACTTAGAATATAAAAATAAAAAATGAGAGATAAAAAACATTAATTATTATATAATCACAAAAGAAATACTTGCTATTTTTCAAAATATGTCAATTTTCTCTTCAGGAGATTCAAAACTCACCACATCAAAATTTGTCATATTGGATGAGTCAAATATCATTAACCTTATATGCAAATTCTTCTTCCACATTTTTCTCCTTTTTTGTGGAGCTTTTCTTTTATGACCATCATTTCATGTGGTTCTTTTGAAATTTGGATGATTATAATGACCAACCACGAAAAATAATTATTTCTTCTTTATTACGGTCACAACCTCAATCACAATTATCAAATTCATAATATTCACATTAGGGAATGAGATTGTTCCAATTGGCCAAAATTCATAATTTTTCATCCACCATTATTAAAGCTTACAACATTCACTTTAGAAAATATTGGTTCTTTAGTCGATTGATATTCATGATTTTTCAATCAATAACTTGTTATTTCATTCATCCACGAGAAGACATCAGATAGTGTATATACTTTTCAAAATATTTCTCTCGATATTGCTACTGCAAGAGCATATTTGTAACGCCCCGAGTTTTCAACCTTAACCCAAGGTCGTTACTTAAGTAAAAATCATTAAATCCATTTTAAAAGACGA
>JBBPDJ010034636.1:0-16383 GCA_037974625.1 Cucumis cinereus | reverse complement strand
CTAGCTTGCTGTATAATCCTTTTGTACTCAAGCTATTTATTGTTAATAAAATATTATCGTTTCCGTTTCAAAAAAAAGATAATCACCTTACCTTGGTCTCACTCGATCGTCAGAGTAAGATTTTTCAATCCACGGTAGTCATGCTGGGTGTACGCAGTCATTGCATGCCAAGGATGAGATCAATTCCCCAAAGTACTAAAGGAAGAAAAGCCTCGTTTATGGTCAGTCCAAGTAAAGAAATGATCACCCTCTTAGATATACCCTTGCCTCTGATGGTTGTTCCCGTTCTCATAATTACTCCATAGTTGGTTGTATCAGACACCAGAAGTTTGAGCTTTTCTACCAGATTTTCTGCAATAAATCTGTGGGTTGCGCCTAAATCCACTAATACAACCACCTCTTCATCCTCGATTCTTCCCTTCACTTTGAAGGTTCCCGGATTAGAGATGCCAACTGCTACAACTATATTAAGAGAAAGTTCCACCATTGCTTCCAAAGATACCAAATGTAAGCTTTACTCGAGAGAATAGTACTAGATTAAGCAAATTGGTCACAAGAGTTCAGAAATACCATACTTTTCCACCTTTCAATAGGGTGGTACTCTCCACACAACAAAATAACCCATAACCAAACATCACAACAAAATACAGTATATAGCATCCCACACCAACCCAAAAGATTACACAAAAGTCAAACTATTCAGCTGAAAGCGAATTTCCCATTCTACCCTTCCTAGCATAAGTATGTATCACTAGTGGTCTCACACATTCTCAATATTAGGAGGGTCCAAGTACCTCGAACACTTAGTTTATTTTGTAATTCTATTATTTTTTATAATTCAATATATTAGGGTTCTACCATAATCCTACCACATAAATATTGTAAACACAAAAAAGAGAAATACTAACCAAGGCGGCAAGATCAGCTCCACTAAAATTTTCACAAGCCTCCATTTGTCCAATTGCAAGTAGATCTACACTAACATCAATAGGCTTCTTCCTTCCAAGAGCTTTTAAGACGAGCCCACGCTCAATTGGACCAGGGAGAGGAACGTAAAGAAGTTTTTCAAATCTACCTGGTCGCAGTATAGCAGGATCTATGACCTCAGGTCTGCCAAAATAAAATTATTATGAGTATTAAGATTAAAATGAAGCTCACCTAAAGCATATAAATGAAAAAGATATACCTATTTGTAGCACCAATAACAAAGACACCTCGTCGTTGTTCTGCTCCGTCCAACTCTATGAGTAACTTCAAAAATGAAGTGGATCCATTTTAACACAGTGAACCAACAAGTCTAAAAAAACAAGGATAGAAACGAAAAACTCAAGAAGAAGAAAGACCCTAAGCACAAGAAAATTGTAAACAATTCATCGCATGGCACTTCATAAACCTGGTTTAATAATCGCTCCACTACCCATCCCCCTTCTTTACCACGTTTTGTTGTTAAGGCATCCACCTACAAACAATTGAAAACAAAACAAAAATATATTAAAAAAGTAATCATATATACATTTAGATCTTTCTTCTGTAAATCAGCCACACATCCATAACCATTCTAGAGAAAAGGGAAGGTTTAGGTGATCATCCATTTTAGAGCTTCTCATTTTTGGGGTAGCCTTAGTAAATTTCATTGTACCTATGATTTTTTGTTTATTGATGTGGATTGGAAAAAAATTTATTATCCCCTCCGTTTGATTCTTTGCAATTGACAAACTCCCTTTGTTTCCTTTCTTTAAAAAGAAAAGAATACTTGCAAAGGAAGTTTGAAATAGAAATGAGAGATGTTATTAGATGCAACTTAAAAGTAAATTTTGATAGCATAAAGTTTCAAACCTTCTTAAAATGTTGGGTTTTGTTCAGTTCCATGGGTAAACTAAATATATAATGATGTAATCACTACCATAGATATATACTATTCCTTGAAAAAATCTTATGTCCTAAATACAAAAATGATTATCAACAACAATAACTAGCAAATAGTAATGCATGAGTCACATACTTCATCAAAGAATAGAATGCATGGTGAGCACGTCCTTGCCCGACTAAATAGTGTCCGGACAGCAAGTTCACTTTCTCCAACATATTTATTTAGTAACTCGGGCCCCTGTGCAAGAAATGGTTAATATGTGTGTGTGTATAAAGGCAATAGGATATTCCAAAACATGTTATAGGATAAACGACTGCTTTAAGTTTTGAGTCACTTCAATACCAAACCTTGATGTGAATGAAATTAGCTCCAGCCTCATTTGCGACGGCCTTAGCAATTAGTGTTTTACCACATCCTGGAGGACCATATAACAAAAATCCAGTCCCTAGATCTACACCAAAGCCCTAGAACAATTAAGAGTAAGAATTTGGGTTAAAAAAATTTGACAAAATGCTGTAAGACCAAGCAAACCACCAGAAATTCTAAACCATGTAGAAAAGAGGCATAAAAAAACAATATTTCATAGACAAAAATTAAGGGTACATTTGGTTAACGTTCTGCAAACAGAAATTCGAAAATAAAAGGTTCAATGAAAAACATAGTTGCATTGCATGTTTTCAATGTCTCATCTGTGTTTGGTTGCAGAGTTAGAAACTGATTTCCAATTTAAACAATTGGCTAGAAGATGTTTGATAATATAAAATTTTGAATCATTATTAATCCACCTTCCTCGTTGATTTAAATTAGAGGGTGGTCTTTTTTGTAAGATCGTAGGCGGAGGTTGTCCCTTGGCCCGTTAGGCTGTTCTTGATCTTTTGGAATAGAAGGTTTTTTGTTCCTTATCAAATATATATGCACACAAACACAGTAATAAACAATAAAAATGGTTCTAGTTACCAACTACATATAAGATTAAATCTCAAATAATATTAAATCATTTTTTAACATGTTTTATGTTAAACGTTAAATTTTTTTTAATAATTATTATCATACAATGTCATGTAATTAATAATATGATATATTAGGAATATTTAAATTGAACAACAATTATATGAGCGTACAACATAAAATGCTATATTTATCAAAGTTTATCAAAGCTTCTTTTTTCTATTTCAATGTAGTGCAGACTGCATTTCAAAATTTGAATACAATGTAAACATAAAAATGACGTTTTCAGAATTTCAACTATTTCAATCACACAATCCAAAACAAATGTTCACTGAATCCATTTGATTTTGTGAATCTAAAAACCTACAGCAGAATCCAAATTCCATACCAATCAAAACTGAAGATTTTATTGGTAAAATGAAATTTACAAAACTAAGGAGCATTAAGCTTGAAAAACCAAAACTGAAGGATAAATTTTCTTCTCTAATTTGATTGGATCTTGAAGAACCTAAAGTCCTAAACCAAAGCATTACAATAGAAATTATTCCCTAATTCTAGTATCCAAGTGAATTTTTTTAAATAAGGAATCAAACTTTTATTAACAAACACGGAAGGATAATTTGGTTGACTGTTAGGAACACAATTATACAATTACAAAAAGAGCTAGAGGGAATGAGGAACAAAAAAATTATTTTCTGAATGTTTGGAAAAAACAAAAAATAAATACCTCATAATCCTCTGGATACTTTACACGTCTAACTACATAGCGATCAAACTCTGCTCTTAGTTGTTCTAGGCCTCCAACATCCTCCCACTTTACACTCGGAATTGCAGAAAACCCTTCTCTTCTCAATGATGGTTGTACCATTTGAATTGCTTCCTGTAGAATATCACAGAATAGAAGAGTGACAAATCTAGTCAATATCATTCATTTGAAAAAATAAATCAAGAACTTACATGAAATAAGCATCCTTGAAAAAAATATATAATAATTATTATTATTATAAAAATAATAAACAAATAAATAAACCCACTGGAAACTGTCATTGAGGAAAAACAAAGAATACAAGGGAATTTTTTTCAAACAAAATCAAATGCCCAAGAAAGGGAACATTCTAGACAACAGGAGTCGAAGCAGAAAATAAGACCTAGCAAATAATTACAAAAAAGATTCACGTCCAAAAAGAGAGATTAAATCGCACAAGGGTCCAAAACATCATTAAAGATATATATATTTGCTCACCTCAAAGTCAGTCATGGTTATTGCTAATTTTTCCATCTCTTCGGGCAGCCAAGGTTGCCTCCACCAATCCTCTATATGTTCATTATCAGCAAAATCAGCAGATAACTCACATTTTCTTTGATCAATTATTCTCTTCATGGCCAGATTACCAGCCTTATTAGCCAATGCTGTTAAATCAGCTCCAACAAACCCTGGAGTTGCCCTAGCTATTTTCAAAAGATTAAATGAACCTTCGAGTCTCAAGTTGCTGGTAAGAACAGTGAGAATTTCAGCCCTTGCATTTTCATCTGGAACACCTAATACGATCTCACGATCAAAACGACCGGGCCTCCTTAATGCAGGATCAACAGCATCAGGCCTATTCGTAGCACCAATTACAAGAACATAGCCTGGTCTAATATTGGAATTATCATTCTTTGAACTTGCATCCTTAGAATCTACAAGCTTGTGGAACCCATCCATGCAAGTCATTAATTGTGTTACAATCCGTCTCTCCATTTCTCTCTGTAGATTTTCTCTCTTTGATGCAATTGCATCAATCTCATCAATAAAAACAATTGATGGTGCAGTCCTATAGGCTTTGGAAAAGAGCTCTCTAATATTTTCTTCCGACGCACCTAAAAGTTTCAGAAATAAAAATAAAAATAAATAAAAGAATACAATTACTTTTAATAACCAAACATAACAAAATAACATATTCAGCATTAAAGAAAAGGTTTGAGGAAAGAAAAATGTTCAAGCAGCATTGAAAATGGAACTTGAAAACAGTAATAAAATTGTCCAAAGTTGCAAGGATTGAAGTTTTAGAGAGAACTTTTCATCAACTTAATAAATCCATTATATTTGTATATATATTACAAATAAATACCACAAATTCAAAATTGCAAGCTGAACAATTTAAGTATCACAAAGAAAAATGCATCTAGTGTTGGATTGGAACTATCAAAAAATCAAGATTAAATAATATAGAATACCAATTTCATTAGAGCTGCAGAGTTTAATACTAACAATTCACCAACAACTATAATATTGATAATAATAATCAAAAGGATGCATCCCAAAATTCGTTTCCAAAATGAAAAGCTTAACCCTGTCAGTAGTGTACAATAACAATAACATGACATACACTATCTCATAACCAAACTTCAAATCAATACATCAATTTAACCACACAGTTTCACCATTAAAACACACAATTTCTACTATTTGTGCAAGATGAAAACGTACCTGATACACCCGACACAACCTCTGTTGCAGAAATCTTATAAAAAGGCACACCAGTTTCATTGGCAATGGCATGAGCCAATTTAGTCTTCCCACAACCCGGGGGTCCATGAAGCAAAATTCCAGCCATCGGTCGAACCCCTAACCACAATGGGAGTTGAGGATGGTAAAGTGGTACAATCACCTCCATCTTCAATTCGTCTAGCACGCTTTTCATCCCTCCCAAATCCTTAAACCAAGGCCCTTCTATTTCTTCCCCATTAAGAGAACTCTGCTTTTCCTTCCTCAATATCTCCTTGTTTGCATTCCCCTCATTCCCCACATTAATTTTTCCAGCAACCTTATCATCTATAACAACCTCCAACTCCATACTCTTCTCCAAATGCTCATTCTTCAATTTCTTTGACTCCACATAAGATGTCCGAAGCATCGACTTCATCAAATCGAACTCTGGCTCTACTTTTTCCCCAAATATAGCATCCTCCGACGTTGACACTGCTCCATCACCACTATTACCAGAATCTTTCGAAGAAGATGAAGATGAAGACGAAGATGAATCATCCTGATTGTTGTGTTGTATCCTCCTGAGGTGCATATTCTCCATATTCTGCAACCTCTGTTCACCAACATTGACTCTCTTAGGGCGCTTCTTTCCAATGGTACTGCAATCGGCATCTCCATTTTTAGAATCTTGCAATTGGCGCTTGATTTTGTTGGGTGTGGAAGAAGAGGGAATGGATTTAGGGGTTTCTTTGAGATGTGAATCAATGGTTTGTTGGACGATTGAAGTGAAGGGTGATTTCTTGAGGGTCCGGTAGTCCCTGTAAGTGGACTGGAGATGATCGACGATGTCGTCGACGGTGGGACATTTGTGACGACAAGACTTAATACGCTGAAGAAGGAACCCACGGTTCACAACGGACAGCGATTTGCCACCGGCCATCTTCGCCACGTCGCTTAGATGAAGAGGAGAGGTTTTAAACCTAACAGTGTTAAGAGTTAGAGATAGGGAGACTACCATAATTGAGACATGTAGTCATTGCTCTTCATTATCACATGCATCTCAAATCACACTTCACTATCACATGTATTAGCACCGCAATCACATTGAACACACATCACATTAAACCATCTAGTTACACACCACACTTCCATCATCAATAATTATACATGATACTTAAACATACGATAGGCTCATATACACATCGGATAGCCCTAAGGCTGTCATCAAAAGAGCCACCTTTAGTTAAAAATTCTAGTGATTAACCAGAAAATCACCCACATAAAATCTCATTTGGTCTAAATGACACTTTGGCTCAACAGGCATTCACACATCTTTACCAACACTAATCAAGATTTTGAATCTTATACTTTCGTGATTACTTGTACGACTCTCAGTTGGTGTAAATTGGCTCATCCATTTTGTAACTATGGTTTAAACTCTCTTACAGACCATTGGAAACGTTTTTGTAATCCATTAGATTGGTCATACTTTTCTAATTACATCTCTTCTTTCTCAGGTTGCCAGGCTAAGAACAAGAAAGAAACAAACCAATTCAATTTACATAAGTAGACAAAATACTGATTCAATAAATACACCGGTAAACATAGCTGGTAACTAACTCCACTGCAAGAAAAAAATATTAAAAAAAAAAAAAGAAAAAAAAAATTGAACTGTCTCACATTCAAGCACTTCTTTCCCCAAAAATTAACTCTGAGTTAACTAAATTCCATACACTTCACAATGAACTGCCTGAATATACACAGCAACTTAAATAGCTCTATGCTTTAAGCAACCAATCAGAATATAAGACAGACAGATAAATAACACGCCGGTCAAGCGAGCAAAGTACGTGTAAAACAATGATTCCAAATATTTTCTGCTTAGCTAAGAAATTTCGAATGATAATCAAGTTCAACGACTTCAATTCAAACGATCCTAAATTCATTCAATAGACAATCAACGAAACGAACAAACAGATCTGGTTCGTAAAAATATGATTATCATAGATATCGTATTCGATCATCCTAAACATTAAGGAAAAACATTAAGGAAAAAGTGAGAAGAAAGGGGGGAAAAGGAAAGGAAGAAATAAATTCAACAATTTCTATTGTAAATGAAGTGAGATAGATGAAGAAATTGAGATGTTGATGATCTTACCGACAGTCTGAGAAGAGGAAGACGAGGAAAATTATGCACCAAAACAATTGAACCCATCAGTTCAATATGCAAAGGGTGAACCCAACCAAAAAATCCGGGTGGAAATGGTTATAACCCTAGCAATTGTAAAATAACAAAGAAATGCACCTACAATTAGAGATGACTTGTGAGGTTGAGAGAAAGAGTGATTCAAAGGTTGATGGATTTTTTAAGATGGGGGCGGGCAGAGATGAAAATTGAATGGAAGAGGGATTTTCGAAGATGGGGGCGCCGGACAAGGTTTGGAGATGAGTGAAGGGAGAGGGAGTTTCAAAGAGGGAGGGAAGCGCCGGACGTCGGCGACAGAGAAAGGAAGGTTTTGGGCGAACTGTTAAGTGTGAAGTGTGAAGACTGAAGGAAGTCGGCGAGCGAGGTTTTTTCGTACGGATGCCCTTTTTCAGGGCCGAACGAAATTTGCCTAAATTTTAGAAGTGAATAAAAAATTGTCAACGAAATAAATAGCAGAATAAATCGTTTTATTTTGAAAAGTATAATAAGATTTTTAGATTATAGAAATGGTAAAATAAATTTTAAAATTATTAATTACGAAATTAACAACGAACCAAAATAATTTTAATTAATTTTAACAAGATTTTAGTAGTAATAAAAAAATAAATATTTTTAAATTCTACCATTTTTAAAAAACAAAAAAATCAAAATTCTAACCATCAAGATTTTATTCTTAAAATATAGAAAAAATAATTTTAAAAAGATTTTATTTTCCTTCTACCCAAATTTATTAATAAAATAAATCAAATACAATACAAAAAAATACATTGTAACAAAATTAATGTACTAAATTTTATTTACCAAATCAAATTAGACTAAAAATACACTTAACTAAGTGCTTAGAATCAACTTACACTTTCTTTGGATTTTTATCCTTTGGCTTTTCAAAATTCAATCAACAAATTAAAAGCCACAAGGATAAGTAGTAAAAGTTTGTCTGCTAATAATTTAGAGCATAATGATAAAATTATCATATATATATATATATATTAGAGCTTTTTAGTTCAAAAACTAAAATTTCAAATCATAACCACCCAAATTAAATAACGAAAAATTTTCAAATCATAATTACTTAGAGAGATTTTCTTATGATTTAATAATTTTATGAAATCTCCTTGAATATGTTTTAAGAAAATGAACTAAAAATAGAAAAAAAATAGTCGAAATCTAATTTGCAGTGCAAGAAAAAAATCATTTTAAAACTAAATCATCCATAAATAAAACTAGTTTAATATTTTAATACGGATAAATACATTGTATTCGAATAAACTGAACAACCAGTTAACATGATTAACACAATTTGTATATATAAAGGATAAAATATTTAATCAAAATAGTTAAAAATTATGCCTAAACTAATTTTTTTTATTCGATATTAGAAAAATTCACAATTTAGTATATTCAAGTATCTTATATTTGAAACAAAATACAATGTGTTTGAAATTTTCACTAATTACTTGAAAAGATATTAGAAAATGTTAGAATTCAAGATAACCAAATAAGCTATCAAAAATTCAAAGATGGCAAAAAAAAAGTTGTGTTTCATTAAAAATCTGCAAAATTTTAATTAAATTAATAGAAAAACTTGCAATATGATGAATACCTTATTTGTAAAATCTCAAACACAACCAATATCATCCTTGAGGAAGAATCAGATGATAAATTCGTTGGTACTTGATAAATCTTTTGGTCTGGAATTGAAGGAGTACTCTAGTTCGACTTTCTTACAAAAAAATCCTAATTTTTCAAGATGTGAAGAAGCAATATCGCTTGTAACCCAAAAACCTGGTTAGATTAAAAGCTCACATGAATAAACCATATAAAAACCTTGTGAGTTAGTCACTTTCAAACTTCTTCTTTGGTATCTTTGCACAGGAAACACTTAAAAATATTTGAGGATGAAAGTTAGATAAAATATAGGATATTTTCAAGTAAATCTCTCTCTATATATAATATTTTTAAAAAAAATCGTATAATCAAATTTTAAAGATTTAATAGAAAATGGTTAAAACAAAATTTAGAAATAGGAAGATTTTTTTTAAAAAAAATACAATTACTGAAATATAGAATTTCTAACAGTAAAAATAGGATTTGGTTATACTCTATTTAGATATATTTTTTCAAAGGATATTTTTGGAATACTTTAACAACCGTGCACGTGAAGAAATTCTAATTTGCTATAATTCTAATAAATTTAAATTTTTGTCATTTTTTAAAATCAAATTCTAAAATTTGCTATCCGATCAAATTTTTCATTAAAAAATGACATTTTTTTATCATGTTAGCACCCTAAGAATTTATTTGTTTGTCCCTAACTTCATTATGTACGTCCAAGGGTCACTTGTTGCACGTTACACGTTGCTCGTCTAGCTCACTCGTTCCACAAGTCAACGAGTAAATGGACACTTGACTACTCGATACACGTTACATGCCATGCACGTTACATGCTCCTCGCTATACTCGCTACTCGATTCCTTGAAGCCTATTGCTGCGTGTAGACGTACTGTCGCAATTTAGGAAAAATTTCTGACAACTAGTACAATTCAGTCTTATCAAATTAATGAAAAGTCATTTTGCATAATAAAATACACCATTTGATTATTAAACACTTCAAAAAATAAATTTTCCCTCCTAAAAAATTTCAACGAAGAACAAAACAAAACTCGTAACATATCACAACAAGTATCCTTTGAAGACAACGTTCTGTAGAAAGTTGTTCAACTCAATCACGTAAATTGCACTCAAACTCTAGTTTGGAATACTTGTCAGGTTATACAATATTCAGTTTATGTATGGGTTGGTCAAATATATTCAGAACGAGTGTGCTTTGCATTCAGGGTCCAATAGGGGTTATATGGTAAACAAATAGTCCTTATGTGTTGCATGTCATGTAAGTTGAGGGTTGTAGATATAATCAAACAACATACAATATGCGTCGAGTATCTTACAATGTGTAGCGTTCATCGAGTAGTGTGTAGCGTGTAATGTGCATCAATTAGCGTGTAATGTGTATTTTACAGAATGGTATGATGGTTGTATGGTAGAATAGTTTAGCTGATTTATTCTGTTTGTATTGTAGGATGGAAAAGAGACATATATTCATCCAATTTGGCAGTACATAGGATGGGGAGAAACAATGCAACAATCAAAGTCGCATGAAGGGTGTCCAAGTCCTGACTACAATCACATATACTGCATTGAGAGAATTGATATACAAAGTGACTAAGTGTAGTGCATCAGAATACAATATAGTTATGCAGGTTAAATACAAATTAGATTTCGAGGCTCCTTTGTATTAATAGAGGATGAGGATGATGTCCAATTCTTGTTTGGAAAATATACCCACAGTAGATCTCAGATATATGTAACTGTTGAGAAGATCCAACAAGAAATAATAGGGGCTTACACTGAATATATTAATTATCTCGAAAAATTTTCAACAGCAATCTCCCTAAAGAATGACATGAAAAACACATGGCAGTATTATGCTGACAATGACACCGATGCTGAGACGATATCATATACTTCTGATGCCCTAAACCTTTCGATACAAAATCAAGTTGGTGCAAGCAGTGGGGTTAATCGAACCAAGGAAGAACACATAACTAGAAAAATACATAACTTTTCCAACAGTTGATAGTTTGGAGAACCATTTGCTAGTTTAGGCCATCTATTGAAAATGATACTTGTCTGACTGAATCCAATACTCCCAACGTATCTTCCAGTAATGGTTTTAGACTAGTGGGCTTGGTAATCCAACCACCGCTGGATCACTCTTGGACACAAACGTACATAAGGGACAAATCTTCTTTAGCAAAAACGACATGAAAATGAGACTATCGTTGTTGGCTATCAAGAACAACTTCGAGTTGTGGGTTCGAAAATCTAACAAAGACATGTACAGTGTGCGATATATCCATCCTTCTTGTAAATGAGATGTTTGTGCAACTAGAATGGAAGTGTATGACATATTCATGATAACCAAGTGTACGACTGAGCAAAAATGTTCAATTAAGGTTTTGAATCACGATCACAGGCAAACAAGTGTTGGGTTTTATGTCTTAAAACTCGTAGATAGTAAATATAATATGATTGACCATTATTAATAAAGAGTTATTATTTTAATTTCAATAAAAAGTTATTGATTATTTGATTGTTTTTGTCTTATTAACTCAAATCCAATAAACTAATATCCTAAGCTAATTTATGATTCTTGAACTATATGTGGAGATATACAGGGATCAATGTTCGAGATACAACTTAAAAGGTCTATAGTATAAGGATAAGGTTGGGTACCCTATCCTGGTAACACTATGGATAAAATCCACTTTGTATTTGATACAAACACAATGATCCAACGTGTTCGTGTAGGTGACACGCGAGTGGAGGTATCCTATGCAATGAGTTTGCATAAGACTAGACCACGAAATAGTAACTACTAGATGTAACTTTGTTGACTAGTTAGGTTTCTATTTCAATAGGATGACTTAGGCAACTTAGTCTTAATCTTGAGTGTATTATGAACTCCTGTTCACGAAGGATTGTCCTTTGATTTGTACGGGTGAGAGTGACCAGATTGCCGACTCAATAAGCCTACCATTTTGGAGACAAAACCAAGTGAAGAGCTGAAAACATAATCACACAAGATAGAATTCACTCATTTTCGACTTTAGAGTAAGTAGATGAGTGTTTTCTTAAATGGTGTCTTCGAAACTTGAACAAATGGTCCTACCCTCTCTATGACACGAAAGGATTTTCTGTTTATTAGTTCTACCATAAACAGGTTGTCCATGAGAGGAACATTGGTATTTAAAGACCAAAGAGTAACCCATGGGTAAAATAGTAATTTGACCCAGCTGATGTTACAGACACTTGTGAAAGACTAAGTAGCTGTTATTGGTCGATATCCGTGGACACATAAATATATCTACAGTAACAAGGAGTTCAACTGTGAGTCTTTAGTAGAGTATACAAACAGATAATGAATATTAATAAATGTGGTTAATGAGTTTAACCAATTAATCTCATATCGTTGTAGCTTTTGATCTGTAGGTCCATTAGGTCACATTTCTAGCTCGTAAAGGGTAATGAGGTTAATAGATCTTGAATATAATTTGAAATGTTCAAATTGACCTAGGGAATCAATATAATGTAATATAAACTTTTTTTAATTAAACTTTATAAAATAAATTTAATTTTGGAAGTGATTCAAAATTAATTTATGAGAGAATAAAATATTTGAATGAGTTCAAATATTGAATTGATGTGAATTAGATTCATATTAAAACTATAGTTTAAAATTTAATGCGTACATGATACACATTAAAACTATAGGTTATAAGATAAATTTAGATATGAATATGATTTAATTAATTGTTAATTTAATTTGTTAATTAAATTTATTATTTTAATATTAATATTAATATAATTATAATTCAATAATTTTTTTTAGAAAGGTGGGATGCTCCCACGTTTTCCTAAAATATCTAGATGAAGAAGAGGGAAACAAATGAGTTCTGTGGTAGCAAAGTTGAACAGTTCCATAAGGCCTACATATGAAGAAATTTTCTCTGGCTCTGAAGAATTTGATTCTTAAAAAAAGAAAAAATTTTCAAATCCTAAAAGGTTGCCATAAGTCAAACCTCATCTACCCAGAGGATAAAAAGGTTCCAAGTGGCGGTGACTGTTATTGGTGATTAGTAGATTTAGAGACGTCAACGAAAGTAAGCTTCATCTTCTCTGTAATCTTATTTTATTTTTAAAGCATGCTTAGTCTTATAAATATTTTTACAGTAAATTTAGTTTTTATAAATTTTGCCAATATATTTGGTATTTTTATTTTTTCAATTAAATTTGAGTAATGGTTTTGTAAAGTCTTCCGTTGTTTAAAGACTAATATCTCTTTCAACAAGTGCATTTGTAATTGGACATTTAATTAAAGACAAGTTTGAAGTTGGTCGTGGTGATTGTTCGCGTCATATTATAGAAGTCATGTGACAACAATTTTGAGTCAATATTAGTTATGACAAGGCATGACGCGCTAGGAAAACTACCTTCGCCCTTGCAAGGAAGACTTCTGCAGAATCATAGTATTGTTGCATGCTTACGAGGAAGCTTTGAAGATACAAAATCCTAGGACCGTATTTGAGATCAAGCTTGAGGACATTGAATACTTTAAGTACGTGTTTATGGCATTAGGTTTGAGCTTACGAGGATTTAGTTCTTGTCACCTTGTTATTATTGTGGATGATACTCATTTGAAGGGTAAGTACGGAGGAACCATGGTGGTCGGTGTGACTATTGATGGCGACAACAGTTTGTATCTGTTGGCATACATCATGATTGATAATGAGAACAACGATTTTTGGACGTGGTTCATGTATACTTTGAAATCCACAATTGACGAATGTCCTGATCTTGTTTTTGTTTTAGACCAACATCAGTCTATTTCAAATTTCATTGATTTTGTATTCTCCACAATATATCACGCTATTTGTACATACCATCTAAATAGGAACATGGAAAAGTACTTCAAAGAGAACATAGTTAGAAAACTTTTCTACAACGTATCTAGGGCATTTCGAAAATCTGAATTCGAAAGATATTGGGAGCAAATAGTCAATTATGATAATGATTTGCTCGCACGATATTTAGAGGATGTCGGTGTTGAACGTTGGACAATGTATTATCAGTATACAAGATGCTACAAAAACATGACTAGCAATGACGTCAGGTGTTTCAACTCCATTAATAAAGAAGCTAGAAAACTACCTATAACAACACTATTGGAACACATTAGAAGTCCCCTACAAGAATGGTTCTATGAACGGTGAAACTACTGGTCTACTAGTACATTGGCTCACTCGAACTCGAAGTATGCTAAGCATTTGATAACAATTAACTTTGAGTTGCTGAGACGGTACCAAGTGTTACCAATTGACATCTACAGATTTTAGGTTAAAGATGGCAGGTTAGACGTATCATCAATCTCCATACGAAAGAATGTTCATGTGTTCAGTTTCAGTGTTTAGAGATATCATGTTTACATGCTATTGTTGTAGCTAGGGAACACAATATCAACCTATTCACACTGTGTAGTAGACTGTATAGCATTGAATCACTAATCGTTTCGTATGCAAAATCAATAAAAGCAGTTGGTCATGTTACTGAATGGAAGAAGTCGAATGGTTATATTGAGGTAATATACTTCCACAAAAAAAGATTGTTCGAGTTGGTAGAAGAATGGTGAACCGTATACCATCAGGTGAAGAACAGCCGCATGCTAAGAAGTGTGGAAGGTAGAATTATAAGGGACTGGTTGGAAGGTGGGGTAGATAAGGTTAGAATTGAATCAATGTAAGGGAGGTGAGAGAGGTGAAGGTGGTGGTGGTGGTGGATGCAGCAACGGTGGAGATGGTCGTGGAAGAGTGGACTCGATGTTCGAAATTGGTGTAAGAGTGGAATAAGTGGGAGGTGGTGGTGGAGAACTGATTTTTTGATCGGTGGTGGTGGAGGAATTGACTCTATGGGTGTTGGAGGTATATTAGACTCTGTGGGATACAAGGGTGCATTAGACTCGTTGGGAGGTAAGAGTGTATTGAACTGGGTGGAATGTTTGGGTGTGTTGGACTCGGTGGAGTATAGGGGTGTATTGGACTCGACGGGATGTAGAGGTGTATTAAACTCATGTTGATGTCCTTCGTTGAAACCAAGTGACTCTCATTCCGTGTTTTGAAAGTCAGTGGATGGTCTAGTATCGCCCTTAAAATAAAAATAAACGGGTTAAGTTACTGACCCCAAAATTATAATATATGACATTAATGAGTTATACAGACCGATAGAAGTTGGTGATGAAGTCCAACCTGCAACACATCACCGACTTCATCACCTAAGTCTGAGCATGCTTTTTATACACAAAATTACAAACAAAAAAAAAGTCACCCTCGTTACCGTCTTTGAATTCTACAAAAACTCCAAATTGTTGTCACCACCACTTGGAACCTCTCCTATTCTCTGAGTAATGGAGATTGAAGGATTGTGGGAACCAACAGGGATTTACTTTGGAAACTTTTTTGGAAAAAATATTAAGAGAGTTTTTTTTTCTTTCTGTAGACCTTCTGCAATTCAAACTATGATCTTTTTTCAGTCGTACTGCACTTCCCCTTCTTCAGGATGAAGATGGAGAAGTTAGAGATAATATTCGGAGAACGTGGGAGCATTCCACGTTTTCCCAAAAAAATTTCCGTAAGGAAGTTATTTAATTTAATTAAAATTAAATTAAAATTAAAATTAACTAATTAATTAAATCATATTTAATCAATATTTCATTTAAATCATATTTAAATAAATATCACTCACATAACTTATAGTTTTAATTTAATTAATTTAATTAAATTAAATCTAATTAAACTAAATTATTAATTAATTCTCTAATTAATTAATTTTTAAACTAAATATCTTATATTTAATTTAATCCATATTTGAATCATATTCAAATATTAAATCCTCCCATAACCTATAGTTTTAATGTGTATCATATACGCATTATGTTTATTGTATAATTTTAATATGAATTTACTTCACATAAAATCAATATTTAAACTCATTCAAATATTTTATTCTCACATTAGTTAATTTTGAATCGCATCCAAAACTAAAATTTATATTATAAAGTTTAATTAAAATATAAACTTCATATTATAATGTATCACCATACATTATGTTAATTTTCTTAGTCAATTTGAACATTTCAAATTATATTCAAGATATATTAACCTCATCACCCTTTACCAGCTAGGAAGGAGACCTCATAGACCTACAGATCAGAAGCTACAACGATATAAGATTAATTGGCTAAACTCATTAACCACATTAATCAATATTCGTTAA
>JBBPDJ010034576.1:0-16398 GCA_037974625.1 Cucumis cinereus | reverse complement strand
AATCTAATCCATTCCCTTGGGTTTTTGTCAAATTGATTTGGGGGTTTTAGAATTTGTTATTAGGGGTTCGCCAATTGCGTTTCTAATCTTACAAATCCTAGGGTTTACGTATCAAAACCGAGCTCTCAGTTTTTCTACAGATTGAACCATTGAAAACCGAGTTTCATCGATTTTGGTTGTTGAACCGAACCAATTCTCTTCGGTTTAGATTGGTTTGGTTCGGTTCAAACCGTTTAGAAAAAAGAGAAAAAAAACATCAAATCATTCTTAAGTTGGTCTCGAGCCTAAAGAAAACAATAATAACAAAAGGTTTTGTGCCGAGCTTTTTGTGAACTAGTATATATATTTTTATTAATATAAATATTTACATAACTAATATAATAGGTTACGGTTCGGTTCGATTTTTCATGATTTTTAAGGTGGTGAACGGAAGACCGAACCGATCCTCTCGGTTTTATTCCTTAGAGAACCGATGGATCCATATTTTTTAATAAAACCAAATCAAACCAATTGATTTGGTTTGGTTCCGTCCGGTTTGTCAGTTTTTTCGATTTTTGCACACCTCTAGTTTCAACATAAGAAACCTTAAAATAAGGACTATATTACATTAATGTCTTGAACATTTCTTTTGTTTTATAAAATAAGTAAAAAAAAAAAATGGTTGGTGTAAAACTTCCTACAACTTTCCTAAGTAACCCTAATTCCTCTACAACTTCCATATTAACATGGACATCAGAATCAAACAACATGACCACATCATATACATACTCATGATTATTAACACAAAAATTCGATATGTCTACAGGTTCTCTGTTGACCAATTCTTCTATAACGCCCTGAAATTTCAACCTTAACCCGAGGTCGTTACTTAAACAAAAACTCATAATCTTTACAAAATATAGTGGAAGCATTTGTCACTAGTAACATCATCAACACAACGGAAGCCTTTGTCAAAATAGTCCCCAAACATATGGTCACTAGTCCTTCATGTCCGTCGTCGGCTCTCTCATACTTACCAAAAAAATAAACATGAAAAGGGTGAGTACAAAAATACTCAGTAAGAGACCCACTACTGGGCCCGCTAGGTGAACTGGTAAATTCCTATTAAACCTATACCCTATGTTACATAATCTAGTGAACCCGTAGGAACACTCATAACTGGCTAGTGATCCTGTAGAAAACGTATCTGTCTGGTGAATCTGAAGGAACACGTAACTGTCTGGTGAATCCAAAGGAGCACTCTTCCTTACAGAATATAGAAAAATTATCTTGGCTTGAAATATGACTCCTTAAATTGATCCTAAACATAAAACATTTAATTAATAATTTTCCATAAAATTATTAATTATTTTAACCTTATCTTTTCAATAACAATTCTTTAATCAACTTACCAATTCGTAAAAAAAACTCCACGAATAAATTCCAACAATTTTGCTCCAATTTAACCTTTAAATTATCAAGAATAATTCCTAAATAAATTCTCAATTTAACTTTATTGGGTATCCAAACCCACTTAAAATACCACCAACAGAGGCGACGACGGCGGCTGGGGAGGAAGTCCATAGTGATAAGGGGCTGGCGGCGGCATGAGGAAGGAGATGAAGAAAATTGAAACTTTTCACGCTTTCCTAAGTAACCCTAATTTATTTACAAAGAAAACAATAATAATATCTATTATTATTATTATTTCCTTTTCCTTTTTCAAATATAAATAAATCTTTTCCTTTTTATATTCCAAATCAATCAAACTTTTCTCTCTCATCATTAACTCCCTCCACCAATTATTATTTTCTCTAACCAGCATCCTTTAAATTAAATAAATATATATATTTATATATATATATAAATTTAATTTTCTTAAACAAAATTCACCAAATAAAAAACCTTCATAATTTCTTTTTGAATTAAATCAATAACATCCCAAAAAATCAAAATAAAATAACCACTTAAACTTAAATCAATTAAGATAATGATAATAAAAATTTAAAATTATCTTAAATTTTGGGATGTTACAATCTTCCCTCCTTAAGAAACTTTCGTCCTCGAAAGTTCTAATCCTCATACAACTCTGTATATTTAGCTCTCATGTCATCCACTCACTCCCACATAGCTTCTCCAACTAGCTTATTCTGCCTTAAAATTTTTACCGATGAAATTTCTCTATTGCGTAGCAGCTTTACTTCTTTTGCCAAAACTTCGATAGGTTGCTTCTCATAGCCAAAGTTCTCAATCAACCAAAGTGACTCAAAACCAATAAAGACTCAATCCACGAATCTAACTTACTTAACTTGTATACATGTACCAATTTTGTCTAACTCGAGCTGAGTTATTTTTCTTTTCAACTCAAATTGGTAGTTTTGCTAGTTCAAGTTTCCAACTGGCACACGAAGGCTAAAATTCCTTTAAATTTTGCTATCTTCTTTAATGATTTACCACATAACATAAGAAATGTATGAGTATAAAAAAAATACTCTGTAAACAATTCCTCTATTGGGGCCTCTTGGGTGAACTGTTAAACTCTTTTTGACATAGGCATAATGTACAAATAATAACATGTCATAGGTAGTGATCCCAAAGGAACACAAATCGTGGCATAAGTAGTGATCCCAAAGGAACACAAATCATGGCGTAAGTAGTGATCCCAAAGGAACACAAAATCATGGCATAAGTAGTAATTCCAAAGAAATACAAATCATATGTAGTGATCCTGAAGGGTCACAAATCATAGCATAGGTAGTACATAGTCTGTCAAAAGAGTAAACGGTCACCTTTCATCTTAGCATGTAATCGACACTCTCGCCTAAGCATAAATGTCAATATCAATAGCTTTTCAATATGCTCATAGTGTCTTTACAGTACATAGCTCATAAATTCATTCATTAATCAATAGTATGATTTTATGGTACCATATAACTAAACAGTTCATCAATTTTCCAATTTTGAGTGTCCTACTCAAGGGTATTCTAACAAAAGAATCACTTACCTTAGAATCACGGTAAGATCTTAGCTTTAATATCTATCAACCTTTAATAAAATTTGCCTTAATAAACTTTAATCTCGCCTCTAAGTATGTGACTTATTGGGACAAAAATTAATGTAAATCCACTAATCTCATTCTCCAAGGTAAAACACAACATAAACCCTGGAAGTCTTATTTAACAACTATTTACCAAATAACGTTTTAATTTACATCAACAAAGTTTAACTCTTTCCACAAACTAATGTACTTCAAATCACTTGAACTTAAACATGTGCTTAGTTCCCTTTTAGTACCGCTAAGTGGCGACATTTTCTAACCATAACATTTTCCATAAGGTTCTCAGTCACACAAACAGTCCATCTTAGTTTCAGTTTATGTAGCCAATGTCATAAACATGTATCCATAAAGTATCTTATCAAGAAACGTACCTGGCCAGGATGAAGGAACCAAAGTGACCATGGGGACGAAAACCTTACATCGTAACGTCCCAAAATTTCAACCTTAACCCGAGGTCGTTACTTAAACAAAAACTCATAATCTTTACAAAATATAGCAGAAGCATTTGTCACTAGTAACAACATCAATACAGCGAAAGCCTTTGTCAAAATAGTCCCTAAACACATGGTCACTAGTCCTTCATGTCTGTCGTCGGTTTTCTCATACTTATCAAATAGACAAACATGAAAAGAGTGAGTACAAAAATACTCAGTAAGAGACCCACTACTGGGCCCGCTAGGTGAACTGGTAAATTCCTATTAAACCTATACCCTATGTTACATAATCTAGTGAACACTCATAACTGGCTAATTATCCCGTAGGAAACGTATCTATCTGGTGAATCCGAAGGAACACGTAACTGTCTGGTGAACCCAAAGGAACACACTTCCTTACAGGGTAATCTGACTAATAGATGAAGTTAACAGCTACCATAATTCCTAACATGCATTCTTAGTCCAATCAATCATAAACATATACATAAAATTTTCATCCAACATATGCATTCGCAAATCATAAATATTATGCCAAACCATAAATGCATAACATCATATAGTTTGAACAAGTCGTCATAACATAATAAATTTTAATTATTAATTCTCCATAAAAATTATTAATTAAAATTATTAAACTCATCTAATACATCACTAACTCACTACATCAATCAATTCCACCAATTAATTCAACTGTCATATGCATCCTTACTATCATGCAACATCTTACCGAGGATCCGGTAATAAATCCCTTACCTCAAAATACAGAAAAAATCTATTGGCTTGAAATATGACTCCTTAAATTGATCCTAAACATAAAATATTTAATTAATAATTTTCCATAAAAAATATTAATTATTTTAACCTTATCTTTTCAATAACAATTCTTTAATCAACTTACCGATTCGTAAAGAAAAACTCCACTCATAATTTCCAACAATTTTGCTTCAATTTAACCTTTAAATTATCAAGAGTAATTCCAAATAAATTCTCAATTTAACTTTATTGGATATCCAAACCCACCTTAAATACCACCAACAGAGGCGACAGCGGCGACTGGGGAGAAAGTCCATAATGATTAGGGGCTGGCGGCAGCGTGAGGAAGGAGATGAAGAAAGTTGAAACTTTTCACGCTTTCCTAAGTAACCCTAATTTATTTACAAAGAAAACAATAATAATATCTATTATTATTATTATTTCCTTTTCCTTTTTCAAATATAAATAAATCTTTTCTTTTTCTTTGTTCAAATACAAATAAATGTTTTTCTTTTCTTATTCCAAATCAATCAAATCTTTCTCTCTCCTCATTAACTCCCTCCACCAATTATTATTTTCTCTAAACAACATCCTTTAAATTGAATAAATATATTTTGTAGATAAGTAATTCAAGAGAAAAATATTTCTATATCACATAAAGTCGTAGTACATATACATATATATAGAGAATGTAGAAACCCTAGATGGTGTGTAAAATTACAATAAAGGACCTATATATTATAACAATCCCCCTCAAACTAGGAGCAAATATCTATTATTTGGTATCATTGGTTTGGCTCCTAGTTTTCCTGTCTCGGACAACAAATCAAATACATATTTTCGTTGAGACAAATAAATACCCTTCTTGCTTCTTATCACTTCAATACCCAAAAAATATTTCAACTGTCCCAAATCTTTCTTGAAGGAAAGTTTTGAGAGACGGTATACCTGATGCATCATTTCCAGTAATAACAATATCATCAACATACAACACTAGCAAAACAATATCATTATCAAACCGCTGATAGAAAACATAATGATCGTATGTACTTTTCTTCAAACTAAAGCGTTCAAGAGCTTGACTAAACTTACCAAACCACGCATGTGGACTCTGTTTCAAACCATACAGAGACTTTCGAAGACGACATACTTTATCACTCTCCCCTTGAGCAACAAACCCCGGTGGTTGCTCCATATAAACCTCTTTCTGAATATCACCATGTAGAAAAGCATTCTTGATGTCAAGCTGATGCAAAGGCTAGTTATATGTAGCAGCTATGGAAAGAAAAAGTCGTATGGAAGTTAATTTGGCAACTGGAGAAAAAGTATCCAAATAATCGATGTCGTAGGTTTGGGCGTAACCTTTGGCAACAAGACGAGCTTTCAATCGAGCCACTGACCCATCAGGATTAACCTTGACAGCAAACACCCATTTACACCCAATGGCCTTCTTGCCTGCAGGACGAGAGACCGAATCCCAAGTACCATTATCATCTAAAGCAGTTATCTCCTCAATCATTGCATTACGCCAGCCAGCATGAGATAAAGCTTCATGAACAGTGTTAGGAATAGATGTGGAATCAAAAGACGTAATAAACGCATATGTGGAATAGGGCAACTGATGATATGACACAAATGGAGAGACATGGTAAGTACACTTGCGTTTACCTTTTCAAAGAGCAATGGAAAGATCATCACTTGGTTTTGGATCGCATGATGAAGAAGATATTGGTGGAAGACATGAGCATGGGGGATGTTGTAGAGCTCGTCGAAAGTAGACTCAAGAAGGCAATGGACGGGTAGGAGACGCAAATGAGGAAGGAGTAGATGATGATGTGGGAGTGGTAAGCTCATATATAAAGAGATCATCATCCTCCCCCTGAAACGGACTCGATGGTGATGAAGTAAAGGGTATATCCTAAAAAAATGTAACATCAGGAGAAACCAGATACCTGTTAAGAGTAGGACAATAGCAACGATACCCTTTTTTAACACGTGAATAACCCAAGAAGATACATTTCAAAGATTTTGGATCTAACTTCGTATAATGAGGTCAAACATCCCTAACAAAATAAACGCACCCAAATATTTTTGAAATAATAGGGAACAAAGATTTGGTAGGAAAAAGAACACGATAAGGAATCTCACCATTAAGAGCAGAAGAAGGCATTCGATTAATCAGAAAACAAGCAGTGGAAACAGCATCAACCCAAAAAGGCTTTGGAACATGCATTTGAAACGATAAAGCTCGTGCAATTTCAAGTAAGTGCTTATTTTTTCGTTCAGCAACTCCATTTTGCGATGGAGTGTCAGCAGAAGAAAATTCATGAATGATGTCATGTTCACACAAGTAAGTACCAAGTACGTGTGAAAAATATTCACCAACATTATCGGTGCGTAAAGATTTGATAGAGACATTAAACTGATTTTTAATTTCAGAATGAAAAGCACAAAAAAGAGATAGCAACTCAGAACGAGTTTTCATTAAATATAACCAAGTTAGACAAGAATGATCGTCAACAAAAGTAACAAAATAACGAAATCCTGTTTGAGACACAACTGGACACGGATCCCAAATATTAGAATGAACTAACTCAAACGGAGCACTTGCTCGTTTATTAACGCAAGGACTTAAACTAAGACGATAAAACTTAGCAAATTGACACAAATCACAATGCAAAGAGGACAAAGACTGAAACTCTGGATGAAGCTTCTTCAATACAAACAAAGATGGATGACCTAAATGACAATGGACTTCAAATAGAGAAGGAACGACAAAGCATGCCACACCTTGTGGTGCTTGCTGATCAAAGACATAAAGTCCACCTGACTCATATCCTCTACCATAATATTTTTTGTCAGCTGATCCTGAAACAAAAGCAATAACCAGGAAAGAACAAGATAACACAATTAAGATCGTGAGTAAGTTGGCTAATAGAAATTAAATTAAAGGATAAGTTAGGCAAATGTAAGACGGAAGACAAAGACAAAGATGAGGTAAGAGGAATAGTGTCAAACCCAAGAACAGAGGATGCAAAACCATCTGCCAAAGTGACAGAGAAAAAGAGCAGGGGACAATAGTCTAGAAAATAAGCGAGAATTACCTGTCATATGGGCTGTGGCACCAGAGTCTATGACCCATTTGGTAGAGGATGTAAGAAGACATTTGGTATTACCTGTGTCGACAATGGAGGCAATAGGAGCAGAGAAAGATGACGCTCGCAATGAATTCTGGTAGACTTGAAATTTGGCGAACTCGTCTGCAGATATAGTTACTGACCACTCTGTCATATCATTCGTAGAAGCTACCTGAGCATGCTGAGAACGTCGAGCATTCTTATACACCAACTTTTGAAAATCACATTTCAAATGATCGGGCTTACGATAGTAGTTACACACAATTTCTGTAGAATCGAATCTGCGATGATCAGAACTATTCCTCTGAAAGGTCTGGTTTTTGCTAACAAGAGCTCTACTAGATTTTGAAATAGAAGTAGGCACAGGAGATTGAGACCTTTCAATACGAAGGACACGAGTGAAAGCATCGTCTAACGACGAGATTTTAGAGTCAGACAGAATCTGTGCCTTGGCCATTTCAAATTCAGGGGAGAGGCCATGAAAAAAGATCATAACAACCATCTTTTCGCGTTGAGCTTGTTGTACTGTAATATCTGCACTAAAGGGTAATAACAAAGCAAGCTAGGCAACTATCCTCTTAAGGAGCATAAAGTAGTTAGTAATAGATTCAGCTTTTTGTTTGACACAGAAGAAATGCATACAAACATCAAACATTCTATGGACTTGTTCTTTACCTGAATATAGGAACTCTAAAAATGCCAAAAGTTCCTTAACATACTCACAATGATCAACTAATCCAATGACCTCACTGTCAATGGAATTTTTTATCTGAAGATAAAAACGAGCATCATCGCGAAGCCAGTTCTTCTTTTGCTTCGCATCAGTGAGGGGATCTTCAGTCATATGGTCATCCAAATCAGTACTGCTAAATAAAAGAGGATTGTCTGACGCCAATCATAATAATTAGATCCATTCAATTTATGTTCGGTGATTTTGGACGCTAAGGGAATGACATTTGATACCACCAAGTTCTTTATCTCATCCATATGAACAATGATTGGATTGCACACACAAACAAAATAAACAAAACTCAACTAAACTTCACAGGTCGGCCGGAAAACAACTTTTGAGACAAGCCCAGAAGACGGAAGTGAAAAAGGATGCCCCAAGCGCCTCCACGCGTCGGCGCGTGAGGACTACAGTAAAGGCTACGGCGGCGCCTGAGCTTCACGCGCGGCTGTTTCCGACGGATTTCAAGACCAGACGGTGGCAGATAGTGATGATACTTCGTCTTAGATGGATGGTGTCGACAAACGGCCACTCGAAGATGACCTTAAAGTTTAACTCTAAGGAGAGCGAAGCCGTCACGCGAATATTTTCCTCAAACACTAAACTTTTCCTCAAACCCTAAATAAAACCTAGAAGCTCTAATACCATGTAGATAAGTAATTCGAGAGAAAAGTATTTCTATATCACATAAAGTCATAGTATAGATACATATATAGAGAGAATGTAGAAACCCTAGATGGTGTGTAAAATTATAATAAAGGACCTATATATTAAACATATATATCCATATGTGTATATATATATATATATATATATATAAATTTAATCTTCATAAACAAAAGTCACCAAATAAAAAATCCTCCTAATTTCTTTTCGAATTAAATCAATAACATCCCAACAAATCAAAATCAAATTACCACTTAAACTTAAATCAATTAAGATAATTGATAATAAAAATTTAAAATTATCTTAAATTTTGGGATGTTACATCTTCTGTATCATCTTCCAATTCTAATCAGCACACATTATTAATCAATGGACTCAAAGATTGGAATTCATTCAAACCCACATTGTATTTGGGGATAAACTGAAGCTCAGATGTGAATGAAGGAACATTTTGGGCCATTTGAGTAAGAAATGACGATATTGTACTCCTAGATTGATGAGCTACTATTGGTACCTTTGAAACCAAAATTTCAACTTGACCCACATAATCATCGATTAGGTAAAAGTGAAGATCTTATTTATTGCTAATAACAAAGACATATATGTCAGGGCTTCACATTGTACAAGCATCTTAGAACCAAATCGAACTCAAATGACTTTGTCCCACTAATTCTATAAAATTTTCGTAAAAAGTCCTCAAACTTTATACTGATATCCATAATCAAACCTTTCATTTGACCGCTAACGTATTCTTTCTCATTCTTCTTCCATTCACCCTCGAAACCTACAAATATACAAGGCATCATACAATAGATACATACACTTGCAAAAAAACTAGAAAAATCAATCAAAATCTTGGGGATAATATAAAATCTTGGTGCAAAATCATTTAAATCTCGCTTTACATTTCAAACCCTACACTAAATCTTGAGGCAAGTGTAAAGAAACCCAACCAATAATTATAACTTGACACTGAGTTTACGTAAGTTAAAATGTAAATGTCAAATTATTGGCCTCATCAGCATGCAAATAACAAGAGAAACATAATTTTAAAAGATAGTATCGCTATATTTACCTTATTTCCCTTGATTTTTTGCAAAAATATGGAAAATGAGGGTCTGAGTGGAATCGAACACTTAAAAAACTACTTTTTTGGGAGTTGTAATGGAAACTGAGTAAGCCAATGCGATTTTAGGTTTTATTAAGAAAAGAATTTAAAAAATTATATAATAATATTTTGGGGAATAGGGGCATTTTCGTAAAATGTCTTTTCTTTTAGGATTTCCTACGCGTGCACAAATTGTGGGCTATCAAATAAGTACAAATCTCGAAGACGATCTTGTCCGAGAAGGACCAAGAAGAAGCACTATCACAACTTTTTAAAAAGTGTGCTATTTTCAAAAGGTGAAAACTAGAATAGGTTATTTTGGACAATTTCTCAGTTATTTGAATAAGCCATTCCAGTGCTAGGATCGATACGTGTAGTTTCTATTAATAACCTATGCAAATCATTGTTTGGAGTGTAAGTTAAAAACGTTAACATTTTTGCCTTGGTCTTGATATTGATCTCGATTGAGATGCATTGAGACAAACCATTAAAATAATTGACCAAAAAGTGCATAATTTGTGAAAAGTGAGGGATTGTTTGTGCCTTCAACTTTGAATCAGCGGTAGATCCAAAACTTTTGTTGATGTGAGCTTTATAATTCAGTAAAAATAATATGAAAAAATGTATAAAATAGAGGTTGAACCTAAGTTTAAAAAAGGCTAAAAGATAGGTTACCATTAGGCCAACTAATGATATTAGTATTATGTTAGTTATATAGATATAAACATGTTACCATTTCAAATTATTACTGTGTTCACTATTTTCTCTTCACCCCCTCTTTTCATCTTTATTACAATGATTTGCACCCCAAATATAAGCTATCATAAATCACAAACAGTGGTAGATGTATGATTTTAGCTTAGGAGGGAACGATGCATGTAATACTCATATTAAAGTAATATCTAAACTATAGTAAATTATTGTACATTATATCTATTTGTTTGATATAGATATTGTGAGCACCAATTTATTTATAGTTTTATACAATTTTTCTAGAAAAAATTGTAGCTTTATAAATAAATTTATATTGTTTTTTAAAAATAAAATATAATGAAATAAACTAAAAAAAACCTTAAAAAGAAATACTTGAAATCCATAGTAAAAGTTTTATAAAATTGATTTAAAGTACTTTCTAAAAAATTGATTTTCTATAAATTAGTTGCCATAAATTTATATTATATTTGGGATATTTTCAAATATAACAAACAATTGAAACTATTTAAAAAATATAGTAAAATCTATCAAATTCTCAATAATCCATTTAATTGTTTTTGTTATATTTTGTAAACAACTTTTTTTTTTTTTTGCTATTCATAAAAAATTCTCTTTACATAATTAGTTTATGAAAAACATAAATGTTTTAAAATATTTTAAAGCACCTGCTTAAAAATAAAATGAACATGTCAAAATAGTATTTTAATCATTTTTATATCAATAAATTTAAATTCATGATAGAAATTAAATTATTGTTTGTTTTATTTTAATTGTTTATTTTTAACACTAAGAAATCTTGTTATTTAGTTAGGTGAATTTTTATTTTTCTTGACCAAATTCATTTTTGGAGTAATTGGAAGTATAAAATTAGACACAGATATGGAGAGGGAAAGAGAAAAATGTGCACAGTGGAGTACAAAGTAATGGGATTGAGAAGTATAGTGGGTAGTAAACCAATAGGCCAAGCAATGATTTTAAAAATTTTGGGCAATGTTTATATATATAACATATTGTGATGGAATAAAAGTATATATATATAAATATAATATTTTTCCAGAGTTGAGGGGGCACATGCCCTCCTAGGCCCATTCATAGTTATGCCTCTGATCGCAAACTATAATAACTATGAATTATAATAAAGGGCGATAAGATAAATAGCAAATTTTTAATTATCGTTTGGGAAAATGTCAAAAACAAAAGTTAATTATATAAATAGAAAAATTAAAAAATTAAAAAACGAAATTTAAAAAATGTCAATTCTACCCCTAACAATTGTAAAACTCATTTAAACACAATCATTCCAACTACACTATAATTAAAAATATTAAAATGCCTTACAAACTCATCAAATCACATTAATTGTGACGATGATTCTTTTAAGAATCTCTCTCCAACCTTTCAAATTTTTATCACGTTTCTCAATGCTGATTCAAAAATGACAAAATATACAAAGTTCACCTCTTCATCTCCCAAAACGTTACACTCCTTTTTCATCTCAACCTACTCCCTCCATCTTCATCTCCATTCAATATTTCATAGCTAAATGCTCCGTCTGTGATTCCGTCCTTCCTTTCGCCTACTGTAATCAGCTGCAGTGATCTTATAACAAGGGCTTCTGCCTTCCATTCAACCATTGTCTTCTACCACAAGGTTCTTACGTCTACGACAAAACTTCAACGAAGGATTTCCCTGAAAATCAACTGTATTCCTCCCGATTTAATAACAAGTTCTCATTTTTCTCTCTTTAAAGTACTACATTTAAGCTTTTTACCCAAACACATGCACTTTATTTCTCCAAATCCATTAATCTCTTCGACCTTCGATCTTTCAACCGTTCTTTTAGGTTTTTTTTGTGAGATATTTTAGGAATAAGATACGAAACATAAATAATATTAGGAATTTAATTTAAAATGAAACCATATCTTGATTAGTTTAAAAAACATGGTGAATAAAGAAATTCTATATTCCTCTAGATTTTAGGTATCTTCAACAACCCTAAATAAAAAAATATTTAGCAACGTTTTTTTCTAATAAATATAGATAAAACCTAAAGATATGAAAAAAAGAGTGAAGGAAGAACAAGAGTCAGTGGACGATTGAAAGTTGTCGGATTAAGTGGGGAAAAAAAGAACGAGAACAGAAATCCAACAATTATCGACTTCGAAGACGAGGTATACTTATCTAAATTATACTTTGTACAATTCTGAAAACAAAAAACTAACAACATCTTGACAGCAAAGTGATAACCCAAAAAAGTTTGAATAAAAAGCTTGGTCATGCATACTTGCCCTTTGTCAAATTGTTAATTATTTACTATCATGTAAAAAATGTATTGAATCACTACCTATATTTGCAGGCTATGAGAAAACGTCTGAAAATAAACAAGGAAGTGCAGGAAGAAGAAGATAGAGAACCAAGTCCACAGAATAAGGTTTGATGACTTATAACCATGTTTTTGTAATAAATTCTAAAATACAGTGTATTCGATAAGACGTAACTGTAAACATGTAACTAAAATGACTTGTACACATTCACAGAACGCTGCTGAAGAGGAAACTAATATTGAAGAAGATGAAGTAGAAGATGATGATTATAAAGAAGAAGAAGATAAAGAAGTATCTTCGCCAAACACAGAAAAAGAAGATTTCTCATTGGATGAAGAGATATCTAATAGTGAGAAACAAAAGACAAAAAGAGTCCTGAAAGGAAAAAATGTGACATTGCAATTTAAAATAACTAAATGTGTGTATATTATAAAGGTTTATCTACTAACGTGAATTTCATACTAATAGGTATCAAGAAGAACCGATAATAAGAAGGAAATGAATATAAGAAGTACAAGAGAAAGAACTCCAAAAGCAGAAGAGACAAAAGAGGTTAGATTATTACACTACATTGTAAATGTATATAATGACACTATTTTAGTATGAACAATAAAATACAGAGTATTCGATTTTGATGTATTATTGAATCTTCATACAATTACCAATTATACCATTCACATGAATGTGCCCTATAAGTGCCCTATGATCTGTATAATTCTAAGTGTGTTTATGACTTATACTTATATCTTTGAATCCTTAGTATTTAAAATGTAACTAAATACTTGCTTAAATAGTATAGAATTATATTACTTCACTTGACTGCTTTCGAGTCCACACATATTGTATATGGTTTCCATACTTTGAAAACTATATTAAAATTAAACATTCCTGAAATTTGTGATATATCATTGGTTGTCTACTGTTATACCATGTATTTGCTAGTGTTTTCTGTTTTCATGCAATATAAATTATTATAGAATGTATTTAATGGTGTTCGTGTACTAATATAGTACATACTGTTATACTTTGTTAGGACTGTCTATATCTAATATCCTCCTCTAGAAGAAATGAACCACTGAAAGTGAATCTTCAAATACATAAAGGTGTAATAGAGAAAATTAAAGAAAATCTTGGAGAACAACTAACTGAAAGATTTAGGATGACAATATTCAGCCATTACTTAGACTTTTGATAGTAAACCAATCATCAACTTTTGTTGCATCTTATCCAAAGGTTGTGCAAACCAAAACTTGGAAACCAAACTAAACTTTCTTATAGGTGGTAGGGTGTTAAAATTTGGTTTACGTGAGTTTGCACTAATCACTAAATTGAATTGTGGAGAGATTCCAACCATAGAAAAAGAGAAAATAAAGAGAGGTAGGGTTCTGAAAAATAAGTATTTTGACAGCCTGAAATCGGTGAATAGGCAATATCTAAATGTTATTTTCAATGTTAGCACAACAGAAACCGATGATGATCGAATTAAACTGGCCAAATTATACTTTTTGGAAAAAAAAATTTGATACCAAAACAAGAGGATTTACATCTTGATTGGAACCATATAATAATGGCTGATGATGAAGAGCTATTCGACAGTTATCCTTGGCGGCAGATTTCATTTGAACTGCTAGTGGAATATATTAACAGAGCAGTGTATAGTAAGGGACAAACAAGGATGTCCTTAGGAGGATTTGTTATTTTTCCTTCTGGCTTGGGCATATGAGGTTATCCCTACTCTCAGCTTTCTAATGAATTTCTTTGCACGGAAGGTATCAAATAAGGTGCAACGAATCATAAATTGGGTTGCAGACGCGCAATCCAAATGGATCTACCTTAAGATGAAGGTCTTTGGTTTAACAGAGGTATAAGCAGATTTACAACCATACAAATCTTTACTAATAACTTTGAAATTTTATGACATATAATGTTCTGGAATGTTGTAACAGCTTGAGATCTGTCCCTACTAGCTTTAGAGGAGGAAAAAAGAATGTCATACTTTGCGTCATTCATTGATGATGAGAAACGAATATTAAAAGAGATCGAAGAATATTTGAAAAAGAATCGACTTGTTGAAAGGGTTGTGCATTTCTTAATGAAGAAAAGTATGCCCTCCACCTCCCAATCTGATGCATTAATGAAGGTTGTCAACAGTCAACAGATAAGAAAATGCAGGAAATTTTAGAATACATCAAGAATGTTGAAGAAGGCATTAATCAGAAGATAGAAAACCTGACCACAACAGTAAAGACTATCGTGGAAACAAAGGCAACCAAACAGGCAGGGGCTTCTTCAAGTACCCTGTATATGGTATGTATTGAATCTACTTTGTGCAAGTATCAGTAAATAATGTGTATTTAATAATTGTTTTATAAACATCAAGCTAGAGATTTTGAAAAAAAATTGAGATGAATTAGAAAAAGAACAAGAAGAAAAAGAATAAGAGCTTGAAACTGATGTTCAGCAAGTGGTTCGCAAAAAAGACAACGATGAAGACGGAGCAGGAAATGTAAACAAAAACATAAATAAGAAAATGGATGACAGAAAAGAAATAGAGAAAAAGATAAAGAAGATACAAGCACAACAATGAAAAAACAAGGTGAAACAAGCACCTGCCAGGTAATAAATACAAAACTTAATGATGGAATTTTATTAATTAAAACTTACATTAATTTAAATTGTTAACTTAATTGTCATAGGAAGCTGAAGATATAGATGATGAAGACAATAATGTCATATTGTCAATTGATGAAGACAAAATACATGAAAGCTTGGAGAAGTCGAGAAAACAAACATTGGAGAAAATGATAACTTACTATATTCAATTATGTTTATTTGCATTGTTGAGCACTTATATAATTAGAAATTTATAAACTCTCACTGCCCCTTACAGAATATTGGAACAACTAATACAACTATGATAGTTATGAACAAAATCAAACCATCATGGTCCACAACCAAACATTTCACACCCTTTCCCAGACCCTCTAACCCTAGCCTAGGAGACGGCCTGAAGCCAACGAATCTCGTCCTTACCTTGACGATCCTCACTGACTATCTTAACTTAACTGCGACTTAAACAATGCTAATAACTAAAAGAAAGTGCAGAATAAACTTAACTCATACGGCGGAAACTAAACAAATATCTTATACATAGTGCAGCCCATACTGTTTTATACAACCCATCTCACTGTAACTAAACTATTTATAACAGTAACATGCATGATTTACTACTAACGTACAGTAGTACTAAAACTTCTCGAGTAGCAGACAGACTATGGTAGGTCAGGCTCCAGGATCACGATCTCTACCTGGAAAGTGGAAAAACAATTTGAAAGAATGAGCTAAAACGCCCAATGAATGATACTTTAATAGAAAATACTTAAAACATATATATAGCATAGCTAGAAATCGTTGGCTGAGAAACTTTTCACAAATCAAATCATAACTGAAACTATAAATCACAGTTTAAACTGAAATCACTTGAAAGGTGCTTGC